>JABSTQ010005127.1:0-39551 GCA_013358835.2 Ixodes persulcatus
CATTGGTCTTCTTGCTGGCGCAGATTGAATAGAACGCACAAACAGACGCTTGCGCGCGCGCAGACACATACATACACGTGCGCACGCACGTACACACGCATGCACACGCGCAGACGCACACGCATGCACAAGCACAGACGGACACACGCATGCACGCGGACGTATCCACATGCGCGCGCACACAGACGCACGCGCATGCACGCTCACACACACGCAAACAAATACGACAATGGAAACGTTGCTTGAGTTAGTTTCGGTTTTACACAAAAAAAAAAGAAACAACCTAAAGTTTAAATAAAACCTAAGATTTACTAAATTTTTGTTAATTTTTTACATTATTAATGTAATGACGTTCTTATTGTTACTAATATATTAATGATTTGCTTTGTATCGTTTAAAAAAAATAAAAATAAAGGAAAAGAGACTCTTGAAGACTGCGCAAGACCATCGCTATTGCAATCAGCTTTCGTTGAATGGCCGTTTGAGTTCCAGAGAATTCGGAAACCTCCTTTATTTTTACGTTTTAGCCGTTTTAGTGGATATTTTAGATATCTTCCTTACGAATACCGTGTTCAAGAATATCAATCGATGACTGAGAGCTGGGAGACGCTGCGTCTTGCCAACGCCCGTAAGTTCAGAACCGCCCATGCACTACTCGTGCAAACGCCGGTAAGCAACTTTCCTTTGTTTCTGCGAAGTGGGCTGCTGTTTCAAACTTTGTCATGTACCGTGTGCTTGCTAAGCTATGCTTGATTCTCGCTATGCTTCTTTCCTGTGTTATTTCGTTATTTGAAAAGAGCGCATCTTCTTTAAAACCTGTGGCTCGCTCCGCAGTGTGAGGAAGATTCCCGTGCGGCGGAACCGTGGGCATGTTCTGGGCGCCGTCCGACGCTCCTCCGACGACGCTTTTGCGGAGCGTTCAAGTGCCGTCTGACGGCAGTTCAAGCATTCAGTCGCCGTCCCGAAGTGTTAATCACAGGTCACGCTAGTTCTGACGTCTTGTCCTAACAGCCGCTCGCCACCGATTTGTTTTATAAAGCGGCAGCGAGAAAAACGTTACAAGAGCGAGCAGCATGATTTTTTGCCTAAGCTAATGCCTGTGCCGTAGAGACGCGCGGTCTCTTCGCAGAGGGGTATGCACTTGGGCTAGTTGGTGATTCATATTTCCGAGGGTAAAAGCGCTAAAAACAACGGACAAACAACGCTCTGCGTTGTTTGTTTCTTTTACTTATCCGTTGTATTTAGCGCTTTTACCCTCGCAAATTAGGTCTCTTCGCGTTTACCGAACCGGCACACTTTTTAAGTTTACGATTGTGTGATGTAAAAAAAAAGGGAGTTTAGATGTCATGTTTTTTAGTAGTGGCGAAAGCCCTTACAAAAAGCAGAGCAGCTAGAAAAAGCAAAAACATGAAGAAAAAAAAGGTGGAAAAAATTAACTAAATTCAAACCTGAATATTCGATGGAGTTCAAAGACTACCACCGTACCAACTCGCCCGGTTATTCTTTCTGTCAAGGAATAATAGCCAATAGTAAGAAAGAAAGAAATGCCAACTGTTAATTGGTTACAAATTCGTAATTGGTGCAGTGCAGCCCTAGGCTACTCTATTCTTTTTATATCAGGTCATGTGTAAATGTATAGGACAGTTCATAGCAACCATTTATGTCCGACTCATTATATTGAATTTTCTTTAAGAGCTCGAAGTTATATAAAAAAGTGCTCTTCATAAATTAAGCCGCACCACTGAATGTACAAAAGCGTGTAACGTTTATGTATGTTCTCAGCAAAAGAAAAGCATGCATTCAAAAAAGGCCAATCATTATGTTTCCTCTCTGTTAGAGCTTCTTTCAGGTACACGCAAAATGTGGGTGTCTACGTCTTAAAGAGTGGTATTGACATTTCCTGCAGGGCTGGAAGGCCTGACTTAGTTTGTCTAGCAGCTTGAAACCTATGGAAACCTGGGGAGCTGAACCACAAGAGTGAGAGTGCCACCCGCCTTGCACTTCCTCAACGATGGCACCATGAGGAAGGGGGAGCTGCCCTAAAGTGAATGCAATGGCAGGTGGGTCGTTCCAGAGAACCCCTATACAGATGATACCAAGCAGAAAATTATTAAAAAATGTGTTATTAAAAACATGGAGTGTGAATGGCACGGACAAGAAGGAGGAGATCAACACAGCGATGTGTTGTGTTCATATCCTCTGTTCCCATATTCCTCATGATTTCTTTTCAATAATTGGCTACCAACTGGTCCAATCATCAGCACTAGTCAATAAAAGTATGCTGCTATTTATTAGTATGCATTAACATCGTGCTTACAGTTGAATCCTACAGTCATTTATTAATGAACAAAAACAAAAACGAGGGTGCAAGCTAGCTATAGAGGCTAAAGACAAATAATTTATTAAAGACGAGTTCTCTGAAGGATGACACAAACGCAGAGAAGTGTCAAACACAGCTGAGTATTAATGGACAAAAAATAAATCGGCGAGCCAAAAGAAAAAAAAACATAGGGGAAGACATGAAGTCACTCTTTACAATTTCTCTTCTGCTTACCAACACTTTACAAAGGGAATTCCTTCGTGGACCTTACAGCGTTATACTGTTCACAACCCCTAACATACCCAAGGACAGTAAACATAAAGAAGCAACCTACTAACATCTGGGTAAATGTGATTAAACAAACAACAAGGAATGCCCTTGAGCTTTCAACCAAGGAAATAAAAAAATATGCACAACATCAAGATTAAAAAAAAAAAAAACAAAAAAAAACAGAGGGACGCCTCACACCTGTTTCTAACAAAAATATACGCCAAGAAACTTCTTCCATCCGATGGCAAAACACGGGGAAGGCACTAATAGATTTCTAGATTTCATCATTGTTAGTGATTCTTTCAGTATACACTTCTGGTCACTCTCTTTAGTCAAAATTATTTCAGTAGGGTTCTATAAGGCCACACAATTATTACATTAGATCACGTGTTTTGACGCAGCTGAATACAGATCCTTATTTTTCTGCAACATTTATACTAAGTTCAATCGGCCCTTAATGCAGGGTTTTGTCGCATAAAGTGTTCTATGAGTCGAGCGAGAATCTCAGCGGTCCTTGGGACATGTCGTGCTGTAGACTTATGTATTACTGGCTTTTCTTTGTTACTTTGTGGGATATGGCAAGCGGTATTGAATTTATTGCAGGTCCCAGCCGCACCAAGCGGGTTTTCGTAGCACCGGAGAACGTTGAAAACCCTCGCCTCCGACCGTCGTATTGCTCGATCGGACGTCGGATCGGACGCTTTCGTCGTACGTGTGTTTCGCGCTTTAGTACTCAAAAAGTCCAAGAAATATTGAGCAACCTTGCAGCAGCTTCGCTTGTCATTAATATGTAAAAGTTTCTGGGGTTGAGTTCTCAAACTTGACCTCCCGAAACTCTTGACAGTCTTCTGAGAAACACCCAAATTTTCTGGCAGTCTGTGATAAATTATATATTAAGTGTATAACTACAGCCACTTTCGGCCAGTAACTGGCCGAAAGTCAATGGCCAGTGGCTGGCCAAACGGGAAAGGCCAGGGGCTGGTCAAAGGTGAATGGCCAGTGGCTGGCCGAAAGTGACTGGCCAGTGACTGGCCAAAGGTGAATGGCTAGTCACTGGCCTACAGTGAGTGGCCAGTCACTGCCTACAGTGAATGGCCAGTCACTGGCCAAGGGTGAATGGCCAGTCACTGGCCTAAAGTGAATGGCCAGTCACTCGCCAAACGTGAATGGCCAGTCACTTGCCTAAAGTGAATGGCCAGTCACTGGCCTAAAGTGAATGGCCAACGACTGGCATAAAGTGAATGGCAAGTCACCAGACGAGGACCAAAACACTGCTATTGCCAAGCACTTTGTCCAAGCTTGGGCCATCGAAAATCTGGTTGGCCATAGTGCACTTGCCAGCGATGGCCCATTCACAACGTGCTTCTTGGGAAGTTTCTTCCAACCAGGAGACAAGGTGCTACTTTTGCTGCCTACCGACAGCAACAAGCTACTGCTTCAATGGAAAGGACCTTTCGAGGTCAAGGAGAAGAAAGGAGAAGCCGACTGCATCATCGAGACAGCAGCGGGATGAAAGATATTTCATGCTAACATGCTTAAACAATATGAAGAGCGGGAAAGTCAGCCGGTGGAAAGGGTGTGCCAGGCGATCTGCGGCGTCACAGACTCGGACAGAGATGGAGCCATTCCTGTTCCAGCGTTTCGGCAATCCGAGGACGAGCGAGATGTGAACCTTTCTGAATGTTTAAGTGTGGATCAGCAGAAACAGCTCCGAGATGTGATTTCATAACACTCTTGCATTTTTTCCGACGTCCCGGGCAAGACGGACAGGGCCGAGTGCCGGTTGGAGCTCACTACCGACACTCCGGTCCACATGAAGCAGTATCCCCTTCCTGCGACGAGAGAAGGCCTGGAAAGAGAGGTGCAGGAGATGGAGCGACTCGGAATAATCAAGAAATCTCGGTCGCCCTACAACGCTCCAGTCCTTTTGGTCAAGAAACCGGACGGCACGAACCGCTTGTGCATTGATTTCCGGCGCCTGAACGACGTGTTGGTTGCCAATTCGGAGCCCATGCCCAGAACTGACGCGGTCTTCGCTGCCGCTGGAGAGAAGAAACACGTCTCGAAAGTCGACTTCGTCAAAGGATATTGGCAGATTCCACTGAGCGAAGAGTCCAAGCCCAAGACCGCGTTTTCAACCACGTCGGAACTCTTCCAATTCCGTTTCATGCCGTTCGGCATAAAGACAGCCCCCGCCGTGTTTTCGAAACTGATGCACCGAGTTGTGGAGGGAATTCCGGGAGTGCAGCACTACTACGATGATGTCCTAGTTGCCAGTGCTACGTGGGAGGAGCATCTCACTTCTCTGAGGCAGCTGTTTGCAAAAATCGAGACAGCCGGACTGACAGTGCGACCCGGCAAATGTGAGTTTGGAAGGGAAAACATCGAGTTCCTGGGACATCGCATCGGCAGCGGTGAACTGGCACCGCTCGGGAAAACTCTCGAAAGGAACCAAGCGGCGCCAGTCCCGCGAGCAAAGCTACAGGTACGAGCATTTCTCGGCTTGACTGGGTATTACCGCGGCTTCATTCCCGACTACGCCAGAATCAGCGAGCCGCTGACCCAGCTCACGAGGAAGGGCGGGAACAACGTGGTCAAATGGACGCAGGCCCACCAAGAAGCCTTTGAGGAGCTCAAGCGCCGTGTCTCAAGCGCCGTGTTCAAGCGAACCCGACAACGAAATAAATAAACAAAAGAGAAAACAAACAAGGAACATTGCGAACAGCACGGCCGCTCCTCCTCTCATCGAAGAAGGCGCCGTCGGAAAATCCAACTGCTCCCTTCTATTTTTTTTTATTTTTCACTTTGTTACTTTATTTTGTTGTTGGGATCGACTGCTCCCTTCTCTGGGACGATGCCGTTTGTGGTCATATGTTTGGCGTTTGTTTTTTCACGTGATGGTGTGGTCCGACCGATCAACCAATAAGTTTGTTAGAATGGTGTCACGAGGTACAAAATGGCCGACCAAATAAAAATATTAAATGCAAAGGAGCGCGCAGCTCTCCTCGTTCAACCCCCTCGGGGCTTTATTCTTCCAGAGGCGAGCATTGCAGTGCCATGGCGTTTAAACTGTGCCGCCTTCACGACGTTATGAAAGACCCTCTTGAAGCAATTAATTTGCTTCAGGGCATGGGCCTGCTCCTGGCTCCTGTGTTCTCGTGCGTGTCCAGAGTGCGAAGCTGCGATGACGCTGCAAGTACGCGCTATGTGTGGATGACTCGTGAGGTGCAAAGAGCAAGCCGGTCAGGTTCAGTGCCGGGGCGAGGTCTCGGTACGGAGCGGTTTCTTTTTTGAGGGATCGCACCTGACGCTTCCTCAGCTCATTAAACTCATCTACTTCCGGTGCCAGAACCTACTGTGCGCCGTCATTCAGCGGGAGACTGATGTCGCAAGTAAGACAAAAACTGATTGGACGAGCCTTTGTCGGGAGGTTCTGGTAGATGCCGTCTTTACGCATTCAGAGATGATTGGCGGCGAAGGCGTGACTGTAGAGCTAGACGAGAGTATGTTCGGGCGGCTGAAGTACCATCCCGGGTACTCAAGGCCTGGCCAGTGGAGTTTCGGCGGTGTGGAGCGTGGCAGCGGGTGCTGATTTCTTTACCCGTGGAGACCCGCGGCGCTAAAAACACTGCAAGGGCTAATAGCCAAGTGGGTCCACCCTGGAACAAGAATAAGCACTGACTGTTGGGCTGGCTATCGGAGGCTTGCAGATGACGCTCGCTTCACGCACCTCACCGTCAACCACAGGCTGCGCTTTGTCGACCCGAACACTGGTGCGCAGACCAATACGGTGGAGGGCACCTGGGCCGACGTCAAAAACTCTCTTCCATCTGGACGGCGCGAGAGCCATCATTTCACTGGTCACCTGGCAAAGTTCATGTTTTGGAGGAGAAAGAAGGCGCGCGGAAACACTGATAGATTCCAGCCGTTCGTCGCCGCGGCCACCAAAATCTACAGCCATGACGCAGACAGAGACCTTATTCTGACGGCCCCGGTGACTTCGAACGATCCGCTGCGCTGAGCCCGACGCCCGCCTGCGTGCATAAAGACGACTCATGCGCCAGCTGCTTGTCAAGTGCTCGTTTCGTCAGTTAGGTTCTGGTAGCGGTCTAAACGGCCCTATTTAGGGCCTTATATTTTGCAAAACGGAGCTACTTTCTGAATGCGGCACCCCGTGTCTCCGTAAAAAGTTCAGAGGAAATAGACTTGTTCTCGTTACTTGAAAAATGTAATGAATTACAATTACAAATTACCGAGCCTCAAATGTAATGGATTACCGTTACAAATTACTTTCGCTGAAAATTAACGGATTACTTCACTCGTTACGTTACAGATTACTTTCACGTTACGTTTTTCGTACAGTTATCCAAAAAACAATAGAAACAATTTTGATATTTTTCAAAATGGTTTTGCAACACTACTTTTCATTCCTCATACGCCCGTCTTATGGTAGTCCTTGTAAAAATAAAATATTGTATTTATAAGAGAAAGAGTGTCGGTGCACTCCGTTCAGCTGTAAGCTGACAAGGCACCGAAAGCTGCAACCACACCCACCATCCCGCTAGCTTACGGCCCCCGGAAATGATCCCTGGAATTTTGTAGACAAAGCTAGCGGTGCGCATGCTCAGTAGCAGCGTCTACATCAGCTATGAGACTCGGAGCCAAAGAAGCGATCTACGAAAGCTCCTTTTTGACTCGGGTGTTTTGCCTGTTATTCACAAGGAAAGAAAAACTTGGTTGTAACGTTACAATGTAAAGCAAATGCAGTATGCAGGTGTCCCAACTTACCTTGATGTGTTTCCGTAGATTAAAGTATGTTGATCTTGCTGATGACTTTGTGTGTTTTTTGGCAAGCAAAGTATGTACTAAAACTCTAGGTTTTTGTTCTCCTTAATTCCCTGAATTTTGAACACCTCATTAAGAGATGGCCATGGAGACGACGGACACTCCATTACACAAAACATCGACCAGCCAGATAACCCGCTCCTCCAGCGGGTTGTCCATCCTTCATCGGTTCTCACTTTCATACCATTATTCGTGGAGGCCAGGGAAGGAAAGAACGTAGAGAGCGAGAGAAGCGGTAGCCATCGGTATCACAAAACAATAGAAGATCACACCACTTTTACACGTGCTCTCTCTCTCTGTCAGCACTCCTTAGATTGTCTAACCCCCCCCCCCCCCCCTTTCTGCTGACAGTCGACTGTAAAGTGAGGAGTGGACTCGACCACCATTCCCGTGCAAGTAAACCAAAAGAAGTGTCGTCCGTACTCTACAAGACGATGCTCTTAGCCTCGCGCCGGCGCTTTCCAGCCGTGCCTCAAGGGCGTGTTAGAATACAGTAGCGCGCATCAAATACAAGTAGAAGACGGGCCCCTCGCGCGAGGCTACATCGTCTGTTACGCGAGTTGTAAACCCGCGAATCGAGGCGGTGCGGACCCGCGTTTGATGTCTATGCAGGTGGAGGGAGATGTCGAAGAAGTTGGAAAGGGTGACTCGGTGTGAAAGACAGAAACAAATAAACACGAAGAGCTTTCTCCTGCCCGGGAACAGAAGAAAAACACGATGAAAGGCGACGGAGAGCCTACTTGGGGTTGTCTTACTTGATTTTTGTCTTTCGTATATCTGTACATGCCTTGCCCCCTTTTCTAGTGGTTCTAGTGACCGGTCCTACAAAAAAATTGTGTTTTCTTTTCGGCTATTCTCCCCTTCCTAAAGTTTTTTTCTATTTGGTTGAACTTGCTCTTTTTATGCTGCTAAATGTTTTGCTCGTATTGCTCCAGTTACTGTATTATGTTAATATTTTTAAAAAGAAACGAGTAATTAATGAATTCCGTTACCAATATTTTGTAACGAAATTACATAACAAATTACTTCCGAAAAAAGTAACATGCCAAATACAAAATTACTTGAAAAAGTAACGGAATTCATATAATCCGCTACTTGTAACGGATTACTTCCCAAGTCTGACAGGAAAGACTCAGCAAAGGTATGTGGTCCCCAACTAGGATATCGCGCGTTAGGATTCAAATGAAAATTTATCTTGCTTATTTCGCGCCTTCGATCCCAAGAAATGCCCCGTTGCAGTTGTCCCGCTTTGCTCTCGCTTGCTCAATCGCTGTCGGCGTGTCTCAGCTTCGTCGTCTTTGCCAGCGGAGCACCAGCGAACGCGGCCGATTTCACATGCAGCGATTCTGGCCCTAGAGCGGCGCGATTTCTGCCGTCGCGGCGCTCTGGCCAGCCGCAGCGGCTGAGCGGCACGGTTCCACCAGGTTGGAAATTTTTCGTCGCGGCATAGCGGCAGCTACCGGGCTGGCCACTCACAACGCGGCGGGAAATCACGTGACTGGAGGAGAAATATTGCGGGAAAGCTGGCGCATAGGACGGCGGCGTTTTCACGTTCTTGAAGCAGACGACAAGCATAGAAACTACGCAAGTGACTGGTTTGCGGTTTTTTTTTTTTTTTCGGCGGGTCGAGCTTCTTCGCTTCAGCAGTCGCGTCGGTACTGTTCAGGAGATTATGGAGGAGAGTGATTGCTGTCCCCTTCCTCGGAATTTGTTTTCTGAATGAATTACGCGGCTCTTTTTTACTTTCCTTGCCTGAGTACCAACTGTAGCGCGTGCAAGAGACGGTAATCGGAAACGGCTTGTGCGAGCGCTAGTGAGAAAAACAAAAGAAGAAGAAAAACTGACCGACATTGACGTGTCGTTTCCAACACAAATCGTCACACCAAGTAAGACAAAATGTATCGTGCCCAGTTCAATGAACTGCTTATCAGTGAAGTTTCGAAGCGTCGGGTTCTTTGGGACGCGCAGCTCAAAACTTTAGAAACATCTGCTTGCTGCAACTGCACATCTGCTTGCTGCAAACAACATTGGCCATCGCAACGGCAGAAAACGCTCATGTGAAATGAAACCTCGCTATCCGTGCAGCCGCGCCGCTAGCGGCAGCGATTTCGGCCGCGGAATCGCTGCATGTGAAACACACACGGCTTTCGGCTTTGAATAACAGAAGGCGTTCGGAAAATGGCGGTACCGTGCGTGCTACCATTCACTCGCACCTGGTATCGCTGCACCGCAGCGTTCTTCCGCAACATAAAGTCCGTCTGCTTTCATCGCCGTCCCCATAGCAGCTATGGTGACGTCGACGAAAGCAGACGGACTTTATGCTGCGGAAGAACGCTGCCCCGCAGCGATACCAGGTGCGTTCTGAGGCCCTTTCCGTGTGCTTTTGAAGGGGCGGAACGCGAACAAAAAGAGTTAAAAATAAGGACTTAACGCAGAAGGCTGTTTTTCTCCAGCGCCTCATAGTTTCACGAGCCTTACACGAAAATCGTTTTCAAATCGAAGTTTGGAGATAGTTTTTTTTTTATTAATTTTTTTTAACATGGGTCTAAAGTATCAATGTGCCGCGTAGACGTGGTCGTAAGTAGGGGAGGTATTCATTAGGCGATATTTGAGGCATTTGTTTAGAGCGGATGCTCAGAACGAGCTCACATTAATAGGCTGCTAATACCGGCAATCTTGATGGTGTCACATGCACGTCGCAAATGAACTGTGGAAGCTCGCTATCAGCTCGCGCTCAGCAGTCGCGCACTCAGGTATGGCCGCTAGTGAAATACTCCCTATAAAGGAGGTCGTGCTTTAAATGAAGGTAGACAGATGTGCAGTATATATTAACGCTTTCAGGCGTCGCTCGTCATTTTTCGTGGAAATGTCGCACTAAAAGGTTCCTCGCAAACTTTGGTTACCACACATTGAGTATAGAATTACGCACAAATTGTTAAAAGTACTCATATATTACAATCTCTCCCCACCCCCCCCCCCCTAAAAAAAATTGCAGTGGCTTAGCTCGGCTATGCCAGGGTATACGTAGCGTGAGCGGTCGGGCACGTCGCTCAGCCTCCTGGCGACGCCGCTTTGCGAGACGTTCCTCCCTTTGCTCCGGTGTCTCCACAGCACGTTTAGCTTTCTTCTGTTCGTTCTTTTTATGCTCAACCGCTAATTGCCAGGCAACTACTTCGGGATTCGATGAGTTAAGCTTCTCCGCTCTTCCGCGCCGCTGAGCAGCAATTTCGCTCTCCTTCTCCATGGCTATACCACACTGGCAAACGCCCCGCTATATGTATACCCCCACTGATACCTCTGCGCATGCGCACAAAATGAGAGGCGCTGTCAAGCGGCTCCGGTGCAGCGTCAGACCTGGCTACTGCGCAACGGAGGCGCACAGCTGGGCACGCGCCGGCGCCAGTGCGTCTGCCGCGGCTATGACGTCACCCCTCTGGAATGCGCAGACCTGCGAGGCGCGCGCGGTGGCGGCGGAGCGCGCGGTGGCGGCGGCTCTGGCGCGCCAGCTGTGCGCCGTGTGACGCCACTCCTCCTCGCGCATGCGCAGCACGGCTCTCCAGGAGCCACGCGAAACTGCTCAACGTCGGCCAGTGTAGCTCACGCTACAAAAAAGCGAGTGTTTTAGGTGTACAAATTTGTGGGCATAGCGTCTAAAGGGTAATAAAAACACACAGATAACACAAGTTGCAGACACGCCGTACGTTGTTTATTGAAACATTCTCCCACAGATAACCGGCCGGTGTTGTATACCTCCATTTGCAGTTCCTTTTTATTGGTCTCTGATTTATTATGTGTCTGACGTGGCTGAGGTGCTTTCCTCTGCCAACTGTCAATCTTCCTCTTCCTCTTTCTGATCATCTTCACCTCCCCCACCCTCTTCTTTCTCTTTCCCTTTTCCTTCCTCTTCATTCGGTTCCTTTTCTTTTTTCTCGTCATTTCCGTCACCTTCCTTCTTTTCCTCTTTTCCCTTCTTTTCATCGTCTGCAGACTCCGTTGGATAGGGGCATCCGTCCGCATTGCATTTGCTTATTTTACCGGGGCTGTACTGCAAAAAAAAAGGAAGGAACAGTCATATAATTATTTTAGTGCTACACTCCATAACGCCAAGGGCTTAGAGAAAGTTATTCACGTTAGGCTTAATAATTTTTGTGAAAAAATATGCTACTTAGAGATTCTCAGTATAGTTTTCGGAAAGATCCCTCTACTGAACTGTCTCTTTTACAGCAAAAAGAAATTATCTTGAAGAAGATTGAAAACAAGTGGCTCACTTTAGGAATATTTATTGATTTGTCAAAAGCCTTTGACAGGCTGAGTCATAAAGTTCTATTAGAAAAATATATTCTTATAGATTTTGAGGGCATTCTCTGGCTCTTATAAAAAAACTAATTGAGCTCCCGTCATCAAACTGTTGAAATAAACGGATATTCTTTAGTGCTGAAAGGAATTCGGAGAGGAGTACCTCAAGGTAGTGTTCTGGGGCAATCGCTGTTTAACATATTTATAAATGATGTAGTTACTATAACAAGTAAGGCCTCATTTGTCATTAGTGCAGATGATACCAGTGTATAGTTTTCAGGAAAAAACATTGACAGTTTAATTACCAATGCAAATATTTGCCCAGAAAAACTTAGTTGGTAGACTGTTTTTAATTCGATAAAAATTCATGAAAGTAAAACAAAGGTCATTTTCTTCAAACCGAAAGGTACAGTGTGTAAGGCCACCACAAAATTAATAATGAATTCCTCGGCGGTTAAGTTTGTAACTACTGTTAAAACATTAGGCGCGATTTTTTACGAGCATATGTTATGGGACTCGCAAGTTCAAAATCTTACTCTCAATCTTTCGAGCATCATATGTATTCTATATAAGCGTCGCTATATATTACCAGCTCGTGTAAAACTTTTAATATACACTGCATTATTTAATTTTCGTATATCATACTGTCATCTAGTTTGGGGAACTACAACAAGTACTAGCGTTAATAAATGGTTTTTCTGCAGAAAAAAAGCAATTCGCATCGTAACTAATGAGTCGTATTGCGCACATACTGAACCTCTTTTCTGTAAACATAATCTAATGAAAATCAAAGAATGTTTTAAATATAGGCTTAGCAATTATGTACATGGCATCACTTAAATTTCCTAATCATTCATTACGACAAATTTCCAAATTAACTAGCAAAAATATTGCATACGAAATGCGCAGTGCCGGAACCTTGAGAGTACCACCTCCAAGAACTAATTACGGGCTTCAGATAATTCAGCACACACTTCTAACAGTATTGATTTTTTTCAAAGAACAAGGTGTCTGCATTTAAACTTCAAATAAGAATAGTTTGCGAGAAATATTATCCTCCTAATAACATACTTCTCGGTGTGGTGCATAAATGTATTTTTGTTTTGTTTCAAATGATGTAATTATATCCCGCTGACCGATCTGCCTGTTGGGGGCAGGGACTTCGTCAAACTGCAATCCTGCCGCTTTTTCTCCTGCCTCCATCAGCCCAATTTTGTATTATGGGAGTAAATAGAATTAATTGAATTGAATTGAAATGAAAAATATATATTTAATAAATATATCTGTTTCGTTACAGTGCATTCACAAAGAGGATGCTTTGTTAATGATGCACAAACAGTGAGATTGTAACTTACTCGGGAACAACTTAAATGCTAGAAATGTTGACGCGGTCGTTTCGCGCACATGGTGATTATTCAAGGAGCTTGTCCTTCTCAAAAACGCGGACGTAAGTGCTGAAACAATATTTATAAATAAAATTTACGAACAGCAGTTGCGGTGCTTTTTGTACGACCGACTTCGAAGCCATTGAGAAGAGCGCGAAATTCTATAGTTGGATATCTGAAATCCGATTGTCTTTGTTTGAATATTTTACACTGAAATAAAAGCTACTAATTACTGCATTTAAAAGTGGAAAGAGAACACCATTAAACCATAAATTTAACGATTTATCAACATGACTGAGGTATTAATATTCGCCGAAACAAACATACGCGTTCCTGTATATGTAACCACTGTTCTTAAAAGAAAGTTATTTTGAATTGAAGTCAAGGACCCTGTATATTTGACAAAATAGGGTTAACTGAAGTTGCCCAGCTCAAAAAGGATTGAAAATGAAAATGCAACGTCTTCTTATTTTAATCACTCACCCAATCAGTTCTCGCGTATTGCAGATTTACTAATACCTACCTTGCACTTGGTGCCTACTGGATATTTCTTTTCATCGTAGGAGTCCCGGTCCTTTGTAGGGTTTGCAAAAGTAATTGCAGTCTTCCACCGTTTGTCCACTCTTGAACTAAAAAAATAATATATATAAAATACTTTGTAAAGGCTTAGTATATGTAAATGTATTCTGCGCAACACCTTTAGCGCCATTGCGACACAGTTATTTGAGAAAATGTTTTTCTCTAAAGATAGTTTTTACACCCTAACCATTACTCTCTAATTTGGCGACTACGGGGAGAACATTGCACCACATTATTAGTTTTCATAGAATATTCTTTTGGAGAAGAAACAGTAACGCCCGTTTATTGTTTGCTGGAAATAGTTTGTGAAGCTATGTAGCTTGGAGAGCTGTACCGCAGTGCAGACAACCTCACGATTATAATATTTTCGAGGTTTGAAGTTTAAACTCTTTCTGGAGAAAGAGGTGATGCATGACACGGTACGTTTTATTAATTTTGTGTTATTGCTTAACCACATCTTTTTAACAAAATTTGTAGCATGAAAATGGGTATGTTATTTTCTTCATAAAGTTGTAAATAGACTAGCCTCAGCTTCTCCGTCAAGTTAACTTTCATGTCAATTTTTACTCTATCAAATAAGCATTTTTCCCTTATATATTTTCACTCACCATGCAACATTTTTACCCCTTTCTCGGTTCCGGTCAGTTTGATAAAGTATCGCCACTCCGAACCTCGACATCCGTGTATAGGTATCTGAGCTCCGCCGTATGTTGAATTATTCGCGTTTTACTAATTTCGATTTTTGTGTGTTTGTACTGTTTTTTGTATAAGCATGTCTTGAGTAACGTTATGTGTATTATTGTTTCCTACTTATAGTAATTTTGTGGAAGTGCACCGATCTAAAGTCCATTGTTGTTGTTTTGGTTCACTGAACATATAAATTATTATTTATTTTTTTTATTTTTAGGAACGTGATACATTACCACGTTTTTTTTAGAGGAGGAAAAAGTGACTGGAAGAGATCGCACAGTTTTTTGTTTTTAATGTAAAATTTAAGTTACCATGTTTGCAGCAGCACAAGACTCTGCGGTAAGCTTTTCACCATGTCACGTAATCACATCGGGTGAGGCTCTTTACCCGTAAAGTTCCTTGAAGCGATCTATGTCGCCTAGCCGGTACCATCTCCAGGTACCCTGTCAACCATTTTCGTTTTGAACATTTCCAATCATCACACTAGGACAACACACCTGCTTGTGACTCGGAGTTCCAGGGAAGCACGTATAGGGACACCCTGACATTGAAGTGGGTAACGACATTCTGGTCGACGCAATACTGCAGCATTCTTGGACACAACTCACCCAGCGTCATGTCATCTAATCAACTACCGTTGTCCTTTGTTCTGGTTATTCTGACTATTGTGTCATCATCAACGCTCAACATCCTGGTTGAAAACGCTCACCAGTATACAATGCTTGAATCACAAGTGCATATTTTCTGTACACAGGTTTATTCGGCGTCCATTTTTCACCACAATAGTCTCAAGCAAAACGCCATGCTATCTGGTACAGCCTCACCGGCTGACTTTGCGCTGTCAGTCATGGCGCTAAATTTCATAAACATAATTGGCAACCACACATCCTCACGGCAAGCGACTGAAATATATCTGCTCTTGCTGCCAGACGACCCACTTGAATAATCTGATCATCCAGTCCCCGTGGTGCTCGTTCTGTACTGCTATCAGTGGGTTGACGGTCAAGTGACGTTTCCGTTTTTATTGTGGGAGTACCATCTACAAAAGGCACATTCTTCACCTCCTCGTTAGAGAACGACGCGACCAGCAGGCCATGTTCATGCGGTTTTATGTTTAGTTAGTTATTTAAATATTTATAAGTGGTGATCTAATAACCTCTATTTTTGTTCAAAGTGTCGTGCCTGTTCAACAAAAGAACATACTAGCTCCGCAGTAGCCAGCTACGCCTGAAAAACGTTGTTTTCTTTTTTATTGAGACTTATGGCAAAGTCTTGTGCTGCTTTTGGCAGGTAATATATAGTTGAGCTCCGGTCTCATAATAAGGAGGAACAGCTTACAGGAGTTATGATAATTTGTCAAAAGTTAGACACCGGTCAGCCTACATTGTTCAACCTCGAACAGTACCCAGCCACCTCGATGAAATCCTGTGGTGGAGTATTGTTAGCTTCTAAGCAAATTTAAACTGTTCGCGTATTTGTTTGGACGCAGGTTTTCAAAGCAATTGGATGTCTTTAAAAACAAATATTTAAATGCGGTTCATTGGTGTACTTCTTAAGGCCACCCGAATTCATCGAAGGCTTTTTGGATCATCCCATGACGCTTTTTTACTCTGTCTTCTGTATATACTGCTAACAGTTTGATAATTGTATGTAATTTGAATTATCCTTCCACCGATTGGACTCAAGCGTATCCTTGCTCTCCACATAATGTGTGAATTTTATCGAAGTTTGCATTTACTTCAGCCTCTCGAAGCTTCTAACAATGTCACCCGGTTCACTACTATATCTTCAAATACCCTACACCTCATCCTGACTACGCAACCAGATATATTTTAGTCAATTACCATTTTTTCGGGCATATCTGATTATGAAATATTGTACAAGTTCGTTTATTACAAAAAATATTGTTGGCAAATCAATTACATGCTACTACACGCCAAGTATAACGCGATTAACTGTGAATGAGAATGCTTGTGTAGAGCAATAATTTTGCAAGGATTTGCCTATCACACTGTCGAATAAAACTGGGAGCTACACAATTATGAAATTAATGCTCTGGTCGAGAAATAAATTATTTCAGTGTGTTATCGAAACGTGTAATACTTGTCCTGGTTTACCGTTGACATGAAAACAATCGCAATAAGAAGCAAAATGTATCTTTAGGTATGCTAGGCTACCGAGACAGTTCATTAGTTACGCAGGCGTGATATGAGCGTAAAAAGAAATAAAACAAGAAGTTGAATTAGCTAGAAAACGCCTACTACCTAAACCACATTACGTGATATGCTGCGCGCGAACCACAGCTCATTTTGGCCCGAAATAAATCCCGAACCTGCTGATGTATTAACCCGAACTGATATTCTGGTGATGTGCTTTCGGATGTTGAGAGTGCCATTGTTTTAAATTTAGCATTTGTTTTTGTATTTTCTTATGAGGGTAATGCAGCGCTGCCGTCAAGTCATATGACTCATCATTGCATGGAAAATATCGTGTTATATTCCACTGAAATAGAGAAAAGGTTTGAAAACCCACAACTCTCTTCTTCAAGTGGCGATGACGAAATTAATTCTAAATTACTCATTAATACTAAGATTATTTCCAGTGTCATTTTGTCTGCAATCTTCAACAAAATCATTTCTCAATCATTTTGTCCCTAAAGACTGAAATATCGGTAAGATAATTTCGCTTTTCAAATTGGGTGATCACAACTCCCCTTCAGACAATTTGCCCATATCGCTTACAAGCATGGGTTCTAAACTACTTGACCATCTTTATTCAAAAGTCATCCGGTTTTTGAGGAACACACTCTAATTATTGATTACCTACACAGGTTTTATAAGAGTTATTCATGTGAAACACAACTCGCAGGCTTCATTCATGACATTCAATTTTGTAGGAACTCTTGCTCTCAGGTCGACACTAGTTTTCTTGATCTTTAAAAGCATTTGACTGGGGTCCCCCATAAGCGCTCTTGTGCACGAACTAGATCACATAAAATGAGATAACGACGGTCTTTTATAGATTAACGATTGGCTTTTTCGGCAGAGCTGCAATAAACAGTTGTAAACTCTCGATATTCATTGACCCTAACAGTTTCTTCGGGTGTTCCCCAAGGCACTGTCCTTGGCCCCTGCTTTTTTAATATATATAGACGATTTACCATCATGTGTTTCCTCCCACATTTGTACATTTGATGATGACTGTAATATATAGAGAAGTTCATAGTAACACTGTCAACATCACGCTACAATATTACACGAATAAGTTATCTGATTGGTGTTCGGCATGGGTGATGGAACATAAGCCCGCTAAATGCAAACACATTTCATTCTTTAAAGAACAACCTCTTTCACACAGTCCTACTTTATTAGATCTAACCTGGTTGAATCAGTTACACCCTATAAATACAGTGGTCTTTATATCAATATGCATTTCTCATGGAAATATCATAATGGGTCACTGTTGCTATGTTGCAATCAAAACATTTTGAGATACTACATATAAGAGGAACTACATATAATTAATAACACACAAAATCCCAATACATAATCAGGAGAAATACAACATTTGAAGAATATTATGAAAATAAGAGTAACAACTGCAATCAAAGCATAACACACAAAAACCTAATGCATAATGAAAAAAGCATAATCAAGGAATTCCTAAATGGTTGGCAACGACAGCACTAAAACGTTCGGGATTGGTTTCGGTAACGATGTGATTAAGAAGCGCATTTCACCAGACTACTGTTCTTTGGAAAAAAGAATGCAAGTATAATAAAGAGTGGCAGTTGGAGCGGACAATTTTGCAAGATTCATTTAGACGAGGTGTAACCAATGAGGACTGGGTTAGGAGACCTACTAGAATGGAAAGTTGGGCGAGTTGGTAAGAATCCATGTTGAAAAACAGCGCGAAAATCACACGGACAAGGAAACACACAGGACGAGGCGCTGACTATCAACTATATATTCAGAAGACATACAGAAACATTCACGCGAGGACTGCTTCTTCTCTTCCTCTTCCAACAGTCATTCACCATTAAGCGCGCACCTTTTAAATCATATCACATTAAAACACACCGTTCCGGTGTGTTTTAATGTTCCGGTGTGTTTTAATGTGATATGATTTAAAAGGTGCGCGCTTAATGGTGAATGACTGTTGGAAGAGGAAGAGAAGAAGCAGTCCTCGCGTGAATGTTTCTGTATGTCTTCTGAATATATAGTTGATAGTCAGCGCCTCGTCCTGTGTGTTTCCTTGTCCGTGTGATTTTCGCGCTGTTTTTCAACATAGGAGACCTAGGCGGAGATAAGGTGACTAATAAAAGCGATGAAGGAAAAAATTAAGGCCTTCGTGTCCCGTGTCCGAAATAAAAAAGAGTACCTATCTTTCATCAATTCGTCCAAAACTAGAGTAGGCATTAAGCGTCTCGTATATTTATCACGCCTATCTTATTAAACACTAAAATCTTTCCAAAACCGTGTGGCGCGTTTCGTGTTTTTTTTTTTACTTTCCGTTATTCAAGCCTCACCATTTTAAAACAAAAAGCCCGCATTCCAGAATTGACCTCAAGAGGAAAACTTCCTTCATCGTTTCCTTCATCGCTTTTGTTAGTCACTTGATCTCCGCCTAGGTCTCCTAACCCAGTCCTCTATTGGTTACATCTCGTCTAAATGACTCTTGCAAAATTGTCCGCTCCAACTGCCACTCTTCATTATACTTGCATTTCTTTCCCACAGGACAGTAGTCTTGTGCAATGCGCTTCTTAATCACATCGTTACCGAAACCAATCCCGAACGTTTTAGTGCTGTCGTTGCCAACCATTTAGGAATTCCTTGATTACTCTTTTTTTATTATGCATTAGGTTTTTTTGTGTGTTATGCTTTGATTGTAGTTGTTACTCTTATTTTCATAATATTATTCAAATGTTGTATTTCTCTTGATTATGCATTGGGACTTTGTGCGTTATTAATTATATGTAGTTCCTCTTATATGTACCATTTCAAAATGTTTTATTTTTTCCTCCCCCTTACGCAATGTCCTTACAAAATGGCTTGTAAGGTATTTAAATAAATAAACGAATAAACTTTCCACCTATTCAGTGCCAAGAAAAAGATTATAATAGCCTTAAGAGAACATGCGCGAGGGAAGAACAAGTTCTTTTATTATTATTCCTAATAACTCCGTGAAATTTCAAGTTGATAGTGCTTGGTCTCATCTTTGTAAAAATAGTGTTAGTATTGATAAACTAATTTTATATGTTTTGTATACTCTGCAGATGCAGAAGAAAAAATGTTCTTGCGCACACGTGGGGCATCGCAGCAATAGTAAAAATAGTTTGTGCAAACAAATTATTATTTTAAAATAATTAGAAATATCGTAAAATACTATGCTCCAAGAGCTAAAAAAATGTTCTAAATTTTTAATATGTACCAAAAGTATACAGTTTACAAAAAAACATTGACAGTTGCATTCTTAATATTTTGAAGCACATCCTTGTTAATATCTGTAATGATAATGGTAATGATATTAAGAAAAAGTTATCTTGCACGATCAGGGAAAATGCCTCAAAATTACATAAAATAAATTCGCGTTCGATTTTTACCATATATGTGTAGTGACTCTATTTCGCGCTGGGAAGAATTTATTTTCAATAGCATTTCTTAGAAAAGCGAAGCTAATGAAAACTGCGACTGAAAAGAGATGACTATGGCTACTTCTCAACGTAAATATTAAGGCGGCCGATGTCACAATTTAAAGAACAGGGCACACAAATATGGCTTATATTTGTGTCATTCTCTGTGGCCCACAGTTTTTCAAAAAATGTATTAGATTGATTTCGCGGTCATACCCAATCTTTATTATTTTTATACATAAAATATCAAGATTCACAGATAACCAGACACAATAAAACCCGAAACCGATTTTCCTCCCCAACATATTTCCACTTTTTTTACCCGTATCAACCCTTTGATTGTCCGAACAAAAAGTAAATCAGTAATCCTTGTCGCCGAATTTACCCAATTTCCAAAAAAGGCATTTGAAAAAAAAAATGATGCCGATTGGTTAGAAAAGTCATGACGTCGGACACTCTGATTACCGCGCGCTTACCAACGATACTAGAACAGCTCAGTTATAAAACTGTTCATAGGCACTGCTTGCACGGTGACCCGTACCTAAAGGGAGTTTGCCCGTTCATTGCGAACAATAGGAGACAATTGAGGAGGCGCCATGGGCCGATAGCGGGCTGGGCGTATTCCAGGGCGTCTTCACAAATTCGAATGTGCCCAACCAGAAGCAGTAAATAATACCCTGGCGGTAGTCGCGAGAAACGAAAAGAATCGGTGCGTCTAAGTGACTCTCGGGGACTGAAAACATGGTGAACTTGATTTTTTAATCACGGTCATCCAAAATCATGGTGGAACAGTGCAACTAGTGTAACAATCGACATAATCCGTAAGCCAGGCGCCGAGGGCCGGGAATCTGCCGTGAGAGCGGTCACACTTTATCTGAGCAAAACAGAGTTGGAACGGCACATTCGTTTCTTACATCATTTTGCATGATCATAATCGAAACATCACGTGCAGCATATTTTCAGCCATGAAGAGATACTAAATTCAACCCTTATTCTCTTCTTAAAACTGGTTCTCGCTACCACCGCTAGGGGATTCTTTTTCAGCTTCAGGTTGGCCAAGAGACCATGTCAAGCATTCTATCTGCGTGTGGTGCACGCCCTTGCTCAGCCAGCCCCTCCAATTGACCGAACCTTCTCTGTACACGGCTCTGCGTGCACGGGCAGTATTCTATGGAATGCAAATGTTTTGATGCGCAGCGTCTAGGTGGCTGTTTATCGCACTTTAGACGACGGGAGGCGGACCGATGTAAATGAGGAGGTTACCCCCTTCCATGGGAGTTCCACAACTGACCTAATCTAGTAACGTTTGCTCTAACTACGTAATTTTGTGTCGTCACATCTGCATCATGACAGTATCGTTGCGATGCCGTAGGGAGTGCATTTGATCTGGCATGTGCAAGCATTATGCTCCGTTCACCCTTAAGCAGGGACTGCAGCCAATGCTATAAGCTCGATATAGGCCGCGCTCCTGGCTTTGGAAAGTGCCTTTCTTCCGCCCATGCTTGTTCTGAAAAATCATGTTTCAAAGCCGCGATTTCGCACTCTCGTTTTGCTTTATACTTATGTCCACTCAAACGCAGCTGAAAAAAAAAGTTTTTTGTTGGCCACGTTTCAAATTTCGAAAAGGAATTTTCTTATTTCTATGCTATCCTAATTAACGAAAGTTCAATGTTTCTAAACATCTTTGCTGCTGTAAATCCGTGAGCAATTTTCGATTTAGATAAAGGAACCATAAAATATTTTGGAAATCGAATTTCATCCACCACACGTCAGTAAAAGGTGTGAAAATAAGACCAAAGCACAAAAACAAACCTAAAAAAACGTTTTCGCTATAAAACCTTTAGAACAAAAGCGGTCTCTTTTATATCTTCTTTCCTTCGAAAGCTCACTGCTTTTTCACTGCGATGCATCCGCGTTGCCAAAGCACGTCAGCCAAATCCACGTCGTATATTGGATAAGAGCCTACTTCACCAGCACCGCGATCATAAACAATAAAAAGCCGGCGAATGTTTCTTAAAAGCTCTGTTAAAATATTCTGATCCACATTTTATAGAATAATTAGCGGTGTGACAGAAATTGCCGAATTTTATAATGCTTGTATCTATGCGCCATCTATAGTATGGTAAACGAAGAAAGAGAAATATAAGACTAAGACTGCGCATGCGCTGTTTCGCGATTCCTGCTATCTGCTAGAAGCATGGCGTCGTTGGTGATCGTTGACGTGTCCGGCGTGGCGAAAGCTCATCGTTCCGCGTAGAGCGCTATCATTGACTGAATTCTCGTCGTGTTTTCCGATGATAACCCAGCACGTCCTAGAAGGGAAGATCCATCTGCTCGTGCGGCGATGTTGTGGCGGGCCCTCAAGACAGCAGAAACGCTTGTGCCGTCGTGTTTTTTTACTTCGACTACAGTGTTGCTTTCTCAGCATTTGTGTCCTCGAACATGAACCCGATTTCTTATTTTGCGCATTCCATGTTTGTGCTCAAGTTCAAGGCATTACTGGTGCATATTGTATTTAATGGTGTGTATGAAGGATGCGAATTTTGAAGCTATTTCATCACCCGAGAAAAGTGATTAGTGTTAGCAATCCTCAACGCTCGCAACGTCGATATGATCAAAAAATGCTATTCATACGTTGCTGTATCTCCGCCAAGATGACATCGTATTTTGGAATCGTTCGTAAAAAAGGCGTGTGGCGAGGTTTGTACTATCGGTAAAGTCGTCTGTTAAAGTCGTGATCGTCCAAGATGGCGCACTGCATCTTTTTCTTTTCTTTTTTCATCCGCTCTTCCCTGCCAGCTATGCTGACAAAATAAAGATTAATAAAGCTTTAGCCTATAGAAAACTATGCATTTTCTGCTACGCCAGTGAGTGGCAGCCCGTTCCCTTCTTTCTAGAGAGACCGCGGAAATGGCTGACGGCGGCGGAGATGCGGTCGCCGTGCTGCCGACCTGCTTCGCTTGTTGTAGTGGTTGCAGGAGTTGTACGCGCGGCACAGAGTGGTTGCTCCGGTCGCTCCAGACAAAACTGACGTAGTCATAGCTAACGCGCTTGTTGCGAGTTCCCTAATTACAGTTTGTGCGGTCCCTAGCTTAAAAAGAAAGGGCTGCAGTTTCACCGCTTGCCACTCGAGAAACCACGTCGAAGCACTTGGTGAAGACTCATTGGTTTGAGGGACCCCAGGTTTAATGTCATTCGTTTATGCTCGCAACATCCTGTACATTGGAGTCGCCACTCCTTGTCGTTCAATTCCGACGAGGAACTGAAGTCTTCGTTGGAAGTTTTGCCGCACTTTCCAACAGGCATAACGGTGTATGGGACCAGTCCCATGCTGTCGATGTAGTGAAAAATATCTAATTTAATTTTGTTCACCTTCGATGTGTCCATGGCTATAGCGGTGATGAGGCGCCGCTCCATAAAATATGTCGGTGGCGTCGGCGCCATCAGCGCAGTAAAACCCTGTAGTAAAACCTGCCACGGCACACCGCTAGCTCGCCGCTATCGCTCCCATTCTCCTACTGCTGAGAGAACTTCCGGTTCCTGTGCCAGGCTACGTCACGACCGCCAAAATTACGCCACGGCTTGTTTTGTGGCGAGCTGGAGAGGAATAAAAACTCGATATTTTAGAAATTTTTAGTGAAAGTTCATAAACCGAAACGAAAACGGATGCCTGTTCGGCGTTCAGTGAACATTGAAGGTTTAATGTAAAAGTTATTTGGCAAAAGTTAAAAGGTCCTTTCATGGCCCCTTTAAGGAGTTGTGTAACTGTGCTTCTTCATTTTTACAAATATATATGTCCCTGATAGATGAATAATGAGCACGTATTTAGGCAAAGCAATTAAGCATATTGGCTAAGGTTTCAAAGTTCACTGTAAAATGAATAATTCTCGAAACCGTTTATTTAATTATTTATTTATTTTCTTCATGCCCGAGGACAACCTCGCGCTTCTGATGTGGTAGCACAAGATATAAAATTTAAGATATAGAATTAATACACCTTCAAAAGTGGTAAAAAAAAAGAAACAAAAAATCGGACTCAGCACGGGAAAGTCATAAATGAAACGCACAGAGCAATAACAACAGAAAAAGTTCACGCCCCTTAGAAAATTAAACACAAAACAATTCATGAAAACCTTCTTCCTAACATAAAACCCCACATATAAAGAAATTGCCTATATGATGAAAATAGGCTTAAACATATAGAGTGCACAGGCTATAGTTTACGATTGAAAGAGTTAATTTCATCAAAACTGTCCAAGCACCGAGACTCTGAAGCGTTAAATGAGAGTAGCATGCGAATTAATGGTAAAATGATTTTTGAAGGAAAGGATAAAGTAGAGAGTGGTGTCTACAAAAGCGAACAGGTGTATGAAGATGTACAGAGCTTATTAGGTCAGCATCGAAGTGACCATAAATTACATGAAAGAACGGTAGGACTGTGCCTTAACTGAATATTATTAGGTCTGTGATAGAAATGCATGCATTTTAGGCAGACTACAGGAGAAATAAAATGAAGGACGTTTGAAAATAAAATATAAATTCACAGATATTTTAAGTTTTAAGCGGTGTGAGTTTGGAAAGCCAGGCGCTCATAAGACTGAGATCTATATAATTTTACGAAACCGCACAAACACGATGAGGGAACTGCGTTAACATATTTTCGAAAGAATAATTAACGCTGCATGTTATCAATGGACCGGTTCAGAGCCTAATTGCATGCTTACACTATGGTGCAAGCCGATTGGGTGCCGACAAACGTTTATTACACCCGATGTTTCTTTCAAAGTTTAAGACGTGTGTTTCAAAAAGCCACAACAGCTAAACTGATCCGGTTTGTGCAGGTGAGTTATACGACCAGGGGGCCAGAGTATAGTGGGTTAATCGTTACAATAACTCAATTGTTAACCTAAACTTTGTTAACTATCATTTAATTAGTAAAAAATACGTATGACTCGAATTAGAAACATGATGAGAGCCATCAAAAAACCGCTGTATTAGCAATTTTTAGAAATACTTAGAGCGCGTGGGAAGCGAAGTAGTGCGCTAAAGTTACCACTCGTGCAACAGCCCTACGGAAACATGGAACTAGAAATTTATCTGAATTTTATCTGGATTTCAGTTTTTCGAAAATTATTCCTTTGTCTGCAACCTGGATTTCAGGTTTCAAGAAACAATTCCAGTTATATTTCCAGTTTCATAATCCAGATAGTGCAACGTTATACGGATTTTCCGGTAGGGTGGCACAATGTTAGGGCGAGAAAACGCGAATAAGAGAACGGGAAAACCGCGCGGGCGCGTTATCGACACGGTAGCCTTGCTCCTGCTGCACGAGTGGTAATTTTAGCGCTCCTCTATGCCTTTCACGTGCTTCCCCTACTGACAAACCTCATATATCTTTTTTTCTATTTAGGATTACGGGACTGGAAATAAGTTTCTGAAAACCTGAACTCCAGATTGCAGACGAAGGAATAATTTTTAAAAACCTGAAATCCAGATGGAATCAAAATAGATTTCCAGTTTCATAATCCAGATAGCAAACATGTATTCTGCCTTTTTCAATAAGGAAGTCTTTCTAGTTCACTTATTTGGTGATTTTCGATGACGCTCAACAAGTTTCTAATCAGAATCATGTGTTTATTCTCAATAATAAAACGTGAATTAATATATCTTGGATATCAGCCGACTGACTGTTACGATTAGTCCCATATACTATGTCCCCCTGCTCGTATAACTCACCTGCGCAAACCACATTTAAATAGCTTTTACGGCTTCTTTAAACGAATATTTAAAGTTAAAAAAGAAACACTATATTTTTTTCTGTTTATAAAATACCCACCTGTGTTCTAACCTCGTCCAGAGTCCTTTTCTGGTAAATCATTTCCCTCATGTTTTTTTCGGCTTTTGCTAAGTAATGTCTAATATAATGTGCTTCTGAAATTGGTAGCTCTTTGTTTTTGCCAAGTATGAACTGAATTTTGTTTTCTGAGTCGCCCTGCCGTTCTTCCAGTTTAGAAAAGTTGTCAACTTCATCCTGGCGGTTTTTTATGAACAGTGTGGTGTCCGTCTAAAGATATGTATCTCCACGGTAAAAATCTTTTTTTTTTTAATATCTCTATCGACTCACGGCTTTTTGGGCATCCGCATCCCTCTTTGTACATGAGCGGTCTTCTGCCTCTGGCTCATCTGCACGTTCATTTGGCTCATTTCCTGCTGGAACGCCGCACACTATTGACAGCAGACCTAAGAAGATAAATAAAAATGTTTCAGCAGCACTGACATATAATAGCACTAGCGATAGATGTGCATGAGCAAGGGCGTGGTAAACATAGAAGGTGGCCTTGATTAACCTAAAAAAATCGGTGACTTTGAACCCCTGACAGAAAGTGCATTATCATCTTCTAAACATTAGGCGTTTTCAACTGGGAAAGAAGATGTGAGATATTTTACGGCGAACGTACCGACGTGGAACATCGCTCAAAAAAAGCGACAAACAACTTCTGAAATTATTTTTTGCGTGTACTTTTCCACAGAGCAATTGGAAGGTAATCTGCGGAG
Organism: Ixodes persulcatus; assembly: GCA_013358835.2. Taxonomy (NCBI): domain Eukaryota; kingdom Metazoa; phylum Arthropoda; class Arachnida; order Ixodida; family Ixodidae; genus Ixodes; species Ixodes persulcatus. The sequence continues at coordinate 26,573 of JABSTQ010005127.1, forward strand.
AGGACTGCAAAGGAAGGAGGAACTTTCTTCCTGAAAAATTGCGTATGGGGCTGAGATACCAAGCATCACGTTTGGTAGGTACTCACATCATACTCAGTCTCACATCGAAGACGTAAGTTCTAGGCTGAACTTTTTTTCTTTTGCGTGGTCACTCATCATGCATTGCAGTCATTCCTCATCTATTCGAAACACAAGGCTGCACGCCTACAGTGTGACGTCAGTTCCCCTAGGCTCCCAACACCATTGACTCCGTCGGACTGTGCCAAAACCACTCGCTCAGTAATATCATTTGTTCTGCTCTAAAATTACTACTCTGGTGGTAGAATCAAAAGCCCAAATGACCAGAGGAAGTCGACACCATGGGCCGCCAATCTCCGTGTTCTCACACGGGTGGGACAGCCACCTCGGCTCATTTACATCCGTCTTCTTTGAGCAAAGCGCCCGAAAAACTTAAAAAGCCATTTGAAATACCTTCCGAGCAGTAACATTAATGAGAAAAAATCGGAAACTGGTAACTTTATTCATTGCTATTATCAGTGGTTTTCAAATGCGGATCCACAGACCCTTTCGGGTCTGCGAGTGCCTGCCTCATCAGTCAAGCCCGACAATAAAAGTTTTCTATTTCTCAAATTGAGATAAAACGTTCCCATTTCCGGGTGCGTTCTGTCGAGTGTAAGTCAAAGAGAGAGACTAGCCCTTAGTGATATCCATTTACTAAATCTATCTCGTAATCAACCTTTACCTTTCCCTTCTCTTTACCACGAATGGGGCTCTCCATCATTTCTGCCAATCCAAAAGGGGCCCGGGAAACATCAATGGTAAAGAACCGCTGACTTGGATGATTATCGAGAAAATCCGTACATTCAAGACGACGACTGTGAAAGGAGGGAGCGCGGTGTACGGAATCAGTAATGTGATCAGTGTACGGAACGGAGTCCGTGATGTTTGTATGTGCTGTGCATGTGTATGTTATCGCTGTATGTAAACTTCACTGCATCGTATGTCGTGGCGCACGAGGTGGACGTGTGTGCATACTAAAAAATGTCTGAAGCTTAATAGTAGAGAAAAATATTTTTGTGGCGGATGAATTGCACGGTACCTAACGCCGCCTAGCCTAGGCATTTGCAATTACTCTGCCCGTGCCTGCCATCTGGTTGTTAGAAATTTAACCATCTTTTACGCTTCGCGATATTTCTGGACCCTGCAATGAGCCAAGTGGGCTGCTCTGAATTAACTTTTTCGGGAACGACTTCTGGTTTCCCGAATGGTGTACCTCTCTTCCCTGACGTGCGGTGCTAATGAAGGAAATGTTTCGCGGGTACTCGCAGAGATGAGACGTGACTTACGCGCAGTAGTCGGGATTCGGCTGTCGCCGTTTAACATTGCTGTGCTGAACACGAAATTATCGAGTTACTGCGTTCGTAACGCATTTCCTTGCCTGCGCAGGAAGCTTACGAGTGAGGCTCTTTCTGAGGTAGAAGACAAGTAAATTTATTTTTTGTATGCACTTTCTCTACATTATGGGTGTACTCTAAATCAATAAGAAGCAATGAAGGAAAGCATGCAATCCGGAGGGTCGAGATATACTTTGTTTAACGCCGCTACCGCTTGCTCCCTTTGGCGTAACCCGAGAGACACTGATGACGTCACCAAATAAGGTGCGCAGGCCTTTAGTCTCTAGAATTTGTTGGGTTGCTCCACAAGCGGTCATCGTTAGAGGTGACAAAATGAAAGTCTCTGAAGTTTAGGAAATAATTTCAATCTCGTGACAGACTAAAATACAATAGACTAAAGTCGTTACAAAGACTTGTTGAACAAGTAATAAAACATTTTTTAGCGTGATAACCAATGTGAAGTTGTGTAATCTGTTCGTTACACTGTAATATATTGTTGCACTGTAATATAACGAATCTAATTAATTATTTGAGAGGGCATTGTCACTTCAAACAGCCATAAGGTCTGAAGAAAGGTAAAAGAAACGCAGGCGAGCTGGTGAATGACATCCATAGTAACCCTTAGACGTAAGAATTACAAAAAACGGACCTAGTTGTTTTGGCCGTTTTTTTTTATTATTCCTACGTCTCGGGTTCCTATGGAAGCCATAAGGTCTGTTTTCGCCCGCCAATATACGGTATTGATCAACGTAAACATAAACGACCAAACGTCGTCTGAAAGAAACCACGAGGCCCCGCCTCGAGACAAGAAGTTTAAATAGAATGACTCAGTAGGTTCATGTAAGGAACTGTTTAGGTGACACCAATATCATCATCCCCGATATAATCAAGCCAGCGCTTGAGGCGGATCGGCACGATACTTTGTTTCTCCTTTAGTCCATATGCAGCCGACGCTACGAGCTAATGAGACAAATCAAGCCGCTTGAAAAGCGCGAATCAATGGGCCTTTTTGTGTTTATGATTAGTTCACGGATGATAGAACAGGTATAGAAACATAACGAACACCATGATGGTGCCCTTCTGACTCTGTCTGATTAACCCCGTCAGATCGTAGCGTCGGCTGCGTCTAAACCTAAAAGAGCCCCTAAAATAAAATAGATCTTTTTATATATATATACAATTTGGTTGGGGCACGTGTGTCCAATAATTTATTTTACGCGAAAAAAAAAATCTTTTTTTTTTGTTCGAGCCATATTTACGGCGCGAGACGCGAGTTAGCTGGTAGTCACCTCCTTTCCACTTGTTTTCTCTCTTGGCATTTCGGGCGCGTGGAGGAGAGGTGAATCGGCTTCACCTTCACGTTGAGGTGGAAAGCGCGATTTACCATCTCGTTGCGCGAATGACCATTCCGCGACGTCGTGGACTTTGCGCGCAGAATTTCAAATAAATCTCTCGCCGTCAATATTGCCCCCAATTGTTTTTTTTTTTCGCGTAAAATTTATTTATTGACGCGTGTGTCCCAACTAGACAGTTTAAGAATAAAGTATTTTTTTTCTTTTGGGGGTTTATTAAGGCGAAGCGAAGTATAGCAAAAGCGCGGTAGCGAGGTGCATTGAAATCCTTACCAATCAGGAAAATAAACATTCTCAGTCACAGGGGCACCAAACTCTCGTCCGCGTGCTTTTACTCGGGCGAATTGAGCTTCCTGTCCCGAGACGCGGTGGCCACTGTCGCTCCGGTTCGAGTGTTCTGTCCGTTACCGAACACTGAGTAACGAAATCGCGTCTCGTTAATTTCGTCAAAACTAACGCGTTACTGAAATTCGTAACCGTCCTGCAAATGTAACGATATATTGTTTTCGCTAGCTCCAAAACCTAACACCCGTTACTTTTGCTTTACATTTGATTTCATGTTATTTGGAAAGCGATACGCCATAAATACGAGCTTCAATCACAATTAAACCACTACGGAACGACTTCCATAGTGTTCATTATATTGGGGGGTTCAAAATATACATTTGTCTCAATCAAATTGGGATCCTGATGACACAAGGAAAAAACGCATAATACTCGCCCTTTTTGTCGAGGTTAACAGAACGCCAATTTATTTAATTTTTCAAATAAAACAAAAACTATATTATTTAAAAGTAACGAGTAACATAAGTTGATAGACGATACAGTAAAATAGTTACAAAAATACTTTACACGGTTGTCATTTTAAAAACTAAAGAGAGCGTTACTGTGATCCTTCAAAAAGTAATGCGTTATAGTAAAGTCATTACTTCTAAATGCTTCTTTGTCGCTATGTCGTGTCAGCCTACGTTCTTCAAGTGAAACGTTTGGGAGTTTATGTGTCAAATCAAAGTACATCTGGTACGCTCCGGAAAAGGACTGAGGATTGATTTTTTTTTTTTTGGCGAGCAACCGAAATCTCGATGACATGGCACCATCACCGAATGAGCCTCCTTCACATAGGGAACATTACAGCCAAAATTCGCGCCGGCGAACTGGGGATCCGCATGCAGTAAATTTGCCTCGGGGCTACCAAAGCGGCCTCTTACGTTCTCTGAGACTAGATTCTAATTCTGAAAAAAATAATGTTAATCTGGAACGAAATCAGTTGTTAAGCAAACTGCTGTTTTCACAGACTGCTTTAACGCACTTCATTACTGTTTCAATTTACCTGCTACAACAGCAATAATCGGGAAGGCTTGAATCTTCATGGTGACTTGTTGACGTCCTAGTGGAGCTTTTAGAAAGCATGTCCCCGTTCTTGACTTTTATAGTCCAGAAAAATTACAAGAACTCAGTTGTCAATACACAACATGAAATAAAAAGAAAAGAGTATTGTATGGATATGACATTTCCAGAAAAAATTTTGTTTCCGACAAACTTTTTCTCTTTCGTTTTTGGTTTACATTTGTTATCAAACGTAAAGCAAGACGTATATCTTGACAAGAAGGACCTTTACATTTCTGAAGCTCTGTATATTGTTCCTTAGATGTCGAACATGTGCAGGTTTGGAAAGAAACATTCTATCTAATAGAAAAAAATTCAGTGTACTTTTGTTTGTTTGATACATTATTATGGCTACGACGCACACGCCTCTCTACTTTTCGAGCAATAACTATAGTAGAATTTCGTCCTTTATTGGCATGCACGCATGCAATTGACATTTACTTCTCTCTACCCCCTCCGCCACCCCCCCCCCCCCCCTCCCATAAAAAGAATTCGACTGCAAGCAGGACAATAAAGTCTGCTGCAGACATTCGTTTACAGCAGATTTTATTTGTTCGTAATTTTCTTGCGTACGCACGCGCGCGGTGCTGTCAATTTCTCCTGGCTTTTGAATCTCAGATTTCGCGGTCCCACAGAAATGAACATTGTGGACGTGATTGTCGAGCGGGCCACGAGGCGGGTGACTATTCCACAGATGTAATTTGCGCGTCATTCTTGGTTCACGAAAGAGTACTACCAGATAATAACCGTACCTTGGTGTCATCGAAACACCTCACAGCGTTTTCCACGAAGTTCGTAACTTTCGCGCGCTCCTTGCCACCGCCGCGATCCCCCGTAATAGCGGCGATGGTAAGAAGCTCGTCGTTTTCGCTTTCAGAACAGCTGGGGAATTCGTCGAGTGCCGCTGCGAGGCGCATTCGTTTTCGCAAGGTCGTAATCTCGATCGACAGCGCGTCTGCTATTCCCGCTATCTCTTCGATTCCCGCTCCTGGGCGCAATGCCTGATTGGAATGCTCCCTGGTGCACCATATTTTTTCTTGGTGGCCCTGACCTGCTCTCCTCGCGCGACTGGCGGGCACGGTGGAAGAAAACCTTTTGGGTGATGACCCTCCGTCCGACGCGGCGGCCACATTATGTTCGGCGCACCGAGCGCGCTTCACTAGCACGGGTATAGTCGTTGCCCCTTCTCGTAGCTGAAGACATCGTTCGTCTAACGAACATGAATTGGTAAGGGCTTAAAAACGCGCAAATATCAAGCACGAAGATCGTACTATAGAATATACATGCGTACGATTTCTTTACGTGTGGCCAACACGAGGTGCTGCCCGACTTCGATCCCGGAGAGTGACTTTGCTGCAGGGAAATTCGCAGCAAACTTTCCTGGCTTCACCCGGAGTACCTTCTCCTAGCGTAAATTGCATCGAAGCAGACCGCTTTATGGCAGACTCGGAGACGGGCATCGAGTCCCTGCATAAGCATGAACTGGTTCGCAAGGTGTTCGTGCGCTATAACACCGCGCTTCCGTCAAGTGCGTCCGTCGAGAGGGTTTTCAGCGTCGCGGCGGACGTCTTCACAAGAAAACGCTGAAAGATGACGGACGAAAACTTTGAGAGGCAGCTCCTGCTAAAACTTAATAAGTTCTGAAAACAAAAAAGGGAACAATAAACAAACAAAATTGTGTACGCAAGATTTTACTGTGTATTTGTGTATTTCTGTCATCGCAATAAAAAGTAACGTGAAAGTAACATGAAAAGTAATCAATTACTTTGCAGTAATTGTTCAATTACTTCTGGGAGGCAGTAATCAGTAACGGTAATCGGTTACTTTTTTGACTGTAGTAATTGTAATTGTAATCGGTTACTTTTTTTCAGTAACGTGTACAAGTCTGCCTACAACAGTCGACCTGTTGCATCACTACGAACGAGGAGTTCCCCCTTGTCTGCCTGAACAATACAATGTTAAAATTATCCTACTTCGAGCTCCACGATAGGAAGCTGTCTTTGCCCAAGGACATCTACAAGTAAGTCTATGTTCTTAGGAAGCGGATATTCTGCTGGTATCCGACACAACCTGGTAAAAAATTTGCCAGCAGGTGTCCCCCATTGGTTCTCGTATAAAACTAATTGTGAAAACTACTATTTAAAGCAGTAGAATGACTCAGTGGAAAGATTTCCGCTTCAAACGCAGCGGACCCATGTTCGTTCCAAAGAATGGGCATAACGTTTTTATTTTTCGTCAAACATTGGGCAATATTTACACTTTTTTTTACAAATATCACTGAAAATAACAAATGTTTTGGACGAAATGTCGTGGAACTAAATGGTATGCGACTCCCTTTCAGGGGGTGCAGTCTGGACAGCGGGGCTTGGGCCAAGTGGGCTACTATTTTTGTAATGAGCAGCCGCAACAGCCTGTCGCCGCTAGCGGCGTGAACGCAGGCCGGGGGGGGGGGGGGGGGCGGCGGGGGGGGGGGGGAGGAGGGGGGTTAACACGCTCTGCAGTGATAGACGCCAATAGGGGACAAGTGCCGGCAATTTTTTTTTTTTTTTTTTACCGGGTTGTGCCGGCTGTTAGCAAAATATCCCAACCTATGTGGTTACACCTCGCTAGTGCTGAAAAATTCTCATAAAAAAAGTGACTGGATAAAGTGTTGTGATTTTCGTTCCACTGTAATATTTGGCGCTACCCATACACTGCATATCGGCGGTTTGTTCGCTGGGTATGGGGCAGGCCGGGCAGAGGGAGGAGACTCGTTTTGCCTACTGTTCCCAAGGTACATGCATTTTTTTTTTATCACCTCAAAATTTCAAATACAAAAATGCTGGCAAAAAGAAAAAGAAAATACCACCGGAAAGAGAAAATGAAAAGGCGCAGAACCAACTTGAGCTCACCGCTCCAGCTCCTCTCTCAGAAGCTTTACTGCTACCTAAGGGAGGTTAACCAATTCAAATTGTGAACCGGACTTCCAAGCTACGCGAGTCATTAAGAGACACAAGTAGGACAGACTAGGACGAGAAATTATTGAGTCCTTTAGGATAGCCGGGGTCGATTTGAACTATGCCTCACCCTCCCTTAAGTTTACCAAGGCAGAGGTAGAATTTCTAAGAGAGCAGTTGGAGAGGCGAACTCAAGAAGGTTCTGCGCCTTTTCATTTTGTTTTTCCGGTAGTGTTTTCTTCTTCTTTGTCCAGAGAAAAAAGGAATCTTCCTTTTTTTTAATTTTAATTTGAGTATCTTGTTTCGTTTTTCTTTTTTCCTTTGTCCCACGGCGTTAACTACTCTTTTTTCGCGGGTTTCTTCCTCTTCATTCGAGGGTTCGCTTAGAGAAGCGCAACCCCTTTGAGGAGGCATCATAAAAGTGGGTTGATAATTGAAAGAACTGTACTGTGTACAGTTCTTTCGCTACAGAACCCAGGGATTATGGGTTCAATCCCCACCCCTGCTCGTTTTGATCTGGATGAACATCGTACCGGCGTCTTGTCGTGTATTACTACTGCGTGGTGCGCGTTAAAGACCCCAGGTTAGAGGTCGTACCGCAATGGCTAACTTGCTAGTCTACAGCTGAGACACCAGACGCCCACTGAGGCAGACTAACTTCGGACTGTATAAACATACACACAACTTGATTTGATTGCTGTTTGTGTGTGTCCGTCCCTATATGTTTTATTTTTTTTGTGTTTCAAGTACTACTTAAGTTGCGCTATAAGTAGTCAATCTGCTGCAGCCAGATACCGCTCAATTAAAATTAACGGTGACTAATATGATTAACATTCACAGTAAACCAGAATGAAACTAAAATCATTTTTGTTGTTCATGTCGTGAGATTTGAGTATTGCAGATCTCATACCCAAAAAGTGGCCTGTTTCTTGAAGTGCTAGGACAGAGATATTGAATGAGGCACATGGACTAAATATGCATCATCGAATATAGCTGTTATCAGAAATCATTACTGTAAGGCAAAAAAAATGTAGTAAATATTAAAGCACGGTTCCTGCTAGGTTCTATACCATATAGATTACCTTTGTGTCGCTTGAATGAGTTTCACCAGAGGAGCCTGTTTTCCCTGAAGAGCAGTTTCCAGCTTAAACGGCAACAGAGGGGTCCTGTCCCTCTTCCGCGAACTCTACGGACGGCGCAACGCTGGAGGAATCAATACGCCGCCATTTAGACGGCTTCGTTGCTGCTTCTGTATGCACTTCTTCCGATGATGGCGATATAGCAGGAACGGGAGAGTGAATAGACTGCAGGGGCGCTTTAGCGACAGATGTCTTCGGTTGACTTCGTTTACGTACGCTTGTCTCAGCATGCTCGATCTTTCGAGGCGGAATTCTTGGTTTTTTTTTATAACGAGTAAGGGACTTCGGGCAGCCAAGGAAAATGCTCGGAACAGCGTATACAGAGACCACAAGATTCTTTGCAGCATAGAGGGGAACTTTCCCACCGAATTCCGCATGATACAATTCGATATCAGTTCGTCGGGGAAAGGCTTGGCACAAACATAATCACTAGGTATTGACCCTCGATCGGCCCTCGGGATTACAGGACGGAACTGCTTCAGGCACGCGTCGTTCGATGGAACTTTAAACACGGACACTCGCTTTGCACAGTTCCGGTACCCGAATTGCAGTTGGGAACGAAGGACTTCTTTCCCATCCCTATAGCATGGCTTCGTCTTCGGGTTAAGGCTCACGTTCGTGCACGATGGAGGCCCCTGTGATCGACACAGCATCAAGGCAAAACACGAGGTCCGCCACTGGCCACACACCACACTACGCCGCCGACACCGTGGCTGCCGAGGAGGGACCCCACACCACACCACACTACGCCGCCGACACCGTGGCTGCCGAGGAGGGACCCCATACAGAAGCGCCCTCCGCGGCGGCGCGGAACTAGCTACTCCTGGTTTGAGGCTAGCTCCGAACACGATCTGTTCGCCCTCTCCCCCGGGGAAGAGTGGCGAGTGGCATGTCCTAATTGTGTTTCTTCCACCGCGCTCGCGGGTTAGTCGGTGGTCCCATGATACATTCATTACTAGAGGAGCCTGCTGCCAGCACAGTGACTATTTATGGGTGGTCCGAGAACGCGCCATATTTCGACGATGGCGCATGAGCAGTCGGAGCTAAAAAACGCACTTGCGCTTTCGTGCCTGAGAAACCTGCTCTTTCGTTAAACGCAAACATAAAAACGATGCACCTTGCTACGTCCTACTGCTACTGCAGCCTGCTGGCACCACGCTACTGTAGATGTTGCCGCGAAAGATATCACCAGCCGTACGCCGTGCGGGCCGTGCGCTAGACAGCCTGTGAACCACGTTTGTGTCAAAGAAAAGCCTTTACCAAGCGCCCTCAATGGCAAAGCGAGGCAGTTCATCGGCGACAGCGTCTCCCATAGGGAGCCATTCTGTGGGCAGGTCAGGGTTACAGTAGGTCGTGGGCAACGGTATGGGTATGGTGGCATAGAAGGGGAGGTGCGACAATCGCTCGCTTCGTCCAGCGGGAAAAATTGGCAAGGATGTTCCGCACGCAGCGTTAGCAATTGCCTTACTAGCACGAATGTATCCTACTCCGCTCATTTGCTTTAGACGGCGAGCGCCAATTTTTCCCCTGACGGTGTGGACGTCCCGCCGGTCGTGGTCTCGCCAAGCCGGAATTTGGAGTACCCATTAGCGCCGCCCAAGCGGCTCTTCTCTGGCGATTGTAAGAAGGAGTTTAACCGCCGATGCGCCAATAGTAGGAACTCTGTGATATGATGGATGGTCGCAAGAACACCGAGTCGCAGGGAATGGACCTGTTCTTCTTTCGTCTTCATCGGGGCCCAATCATGGGAATAGACGACATTTATAATATCCTGTTCCTGTTCTTCATTGATGTCTCTCTACTAAATGAATGGGTGTATCGTTTCAGCCGCTGGGAGTGGGAAGCTCGCTGCAGGTCTTCAGATTTAACGTCGTTTCCAAAAAGCATGGGCGGGATAAAACTGAGCCGCATGCCTTCTGTAGCAAACGTGTGTGCACCGATCGTTTCCACGAGGACGACTTAAGCAACCCGAATAGGAAATTTCAGGGGTAAACAATTGCAAGATAATATTCAGATATACGTCTATCCACTCAATTTTATTTTCATATATCCATCTACGGACTCTTAAGATATTGAAGAGATCTAAAGCGCGAGCTCCATTTCTCAAGATCGCTTTGTACTTCGTTGTTCTCCATAGTCTCTGTTTCTACAATACTGCCCCCAATCGAAGGCCAAGCCATCGTTTGCCAGTGCGCGTGACGGCAAGAGGGTATTATGAGTTTAACTGTATCGTAACTGCTTAGTGCAGGCCTGAGCTGTTTTGTCGTGGAGATGTTAATCTGTGCAATGCGGGCTGACTTGAGACGATTGATTGATATGAAATCTTTTCTTTTCCCCAAATCCACTTGGAAATCCTTTTGGTAGCGTTGAAGGACTAGATAAGGGCAATCATACGGTGCTTCCGAAGGTTGACGTATTTCAACACGTCCGGGCCACCACATGAAGTAAACCTCTGTACACTCCAGTGTATATACATATATACATCTGGATAGTGTCAGAGAACGAAGATGTCTAAAGCGCAAGCTTTCATTCTCAAATGGCTTTGTACTTCCTCGTTCTCCATAGTCTATGTTGCTACAATATTGATAATAAACTCGTTCAAATTAGTTCAAAGTGTTTTTTTTTATAGTCCTTTCTTCTGGAGAGCCCCTATACACATTGTAGAAATATTTAAATGTGGTTTTGATCACTCCTGTCAGCCTTCCGAATGTAAAATTGGTCAATGCTGACTTCAAGTCCGCTATGCTTCAAAGCAATGCCGCGACTTACGTTACGGGAAGGGCATGCTCCCAACTACATCACAAAGAGGGTATTGAAAAAGGTAATTGCGACACCACAACGGAATGTGAGTGATGTTTTTCTTGCGTTAAAGAAGTATGATAACGCTCGTATGTGTTTTACTTTGCAAAATGTGAAGTTTGGAGAGACAGTTGCAAGCAAGTTCAATCGTCAGGTGGAAGTGTTGTTGCTTGAGTCGTCATCAATGTCAAACTGAGGCTCAAGCGGGAGATCGGTGTCCTGCCTAACCCTGTTTTGTGCGAGACATGCACAACATTCTTTGTGGCTAAGTTGCTGAGTGCCCTGTTCAATGCTTTTATCGAAAAATAAAATTAACGCATTCCGAAAAAAATAAATAAGAGAAACAAGTGAGCCCTGAGAGTAATCAATGAGTATGCTGGTGGCTATTTTTAGTTGAATCTACACCAGCGAACATTTCTGTAATAGGGTAAAATGAGTGCCCCTTGTTGTCATTGCATTGGTCCTGAGTCATGCTTGGCAATTTATGAGAATGACGTTTTTAATATCGAACAATTTTTGTCCTTTATAGACCTTTCCAGCGGCAGTCTCGAACGAAGCGATTTACAGCAGGCATCCCTGGTTTTGAGAGGATGCGTCAGTGCTGCCAACCACGCTGCGATGTGCGTTTTCTCGTCAGTGTGCTGTGGCAGCCTCTGTAGGCGCACTTACGCTCACTGATAGACGCTAAATGGCCGCGCTCTATTTTTAATATTGCGTTTTATGGCTAATACAATTTTTCAGATATTATAAGACCGCATTGTACTAATTTGGGGAACAAAAAATAAAAAAAAAAAAATGAAATCTGTTTTGAAGAGTTTGTGCGCGACTGAATAAATGCAACTGGAATGTTGCTTTCATTTTATGTTGATCTTTTTACGGCACCATACATTCAGCCGTGTCAAGCTGCAAAGTTCTTAATGGTCTAAAACATTTGACCACAAAGGACATCCGAACTGCATGGGCATTCCGCGCCCACAACGTGAAATTAAGCGAGTCTTATCAATCGAACAGCATATATTGTACGTACCCCACGGTGCAGCGTTATCCGAACAGGATTTGAGAAAGGTTTAAAATAGCCAATATAGTATCGACGATACTCACTTCACGACTATCGGATGGAATCCGGCGTGTTTTTTGGCACGTGTAGAAGAGAGCTGCTTTTTTTGCAGAGCATCAAAGCAAATGAACTGACGCGTCAATTCCGTGCCCACACCCCGGACCCGACCCTATCAGATGTTTTTTACAAAGACCCGGAACATAGCCGGAAAGGTTTTCGGAGATTATCTCAACGAAAATGATCATCGAAGAACGTCGAACGTGTCTTCGTTTGTTTCCTGTGAAGGCCGGGCAGCCTACGAGCTTTGGTATTCTCTGGTTCTCACAGTGGGAGATAACATACAAAGTGTAAGCATCCTGAACATGCACATGAAGTAAAAACGTTCAAGAAAAGCCGGCGAACAATGAATGCACAATGCAGGTGGGGAGTTGCGCTGAAAGGGTTGCCACAACTCAGGCGGGTGGCAGCAATTTCTGGCTGATACTGGTCGCTCGATTCGCAAAATGGCGGCTACCAGAGAGCTTTTCATACGCAAAGCTCTCTATGACTACATGTTGCAGAATAAAATAGGGAGTTTTCTAATGTACACAGTTAGAAAAAGAAATGCTCCAGCTATGTTTTGTCAAATGCCGAAGATTGAGTTGGTTGAGGAATAAAGCATCGGCAATGTTTGAATGCAACTTTATTTTTATCTACAGGGCATCCAAAATAAAACGCTAGTGAAAAATAGAATTTATATAAAAAGTTGTTTTCTCCAATAAACAGATATGAATGCAGATAGTTGAGCGTGTTGGTTATTGATTTACTATAAAGAAAGAGGGACATTTAAGACAAACAGACAAGACATGCTTTCAACTTTCAACAAAACGTTTACTGGCTCGACTTCGCCTCCTGAAGCTCGACTGGGGGCGTCCGG
>JABSTQ010005128.1:0-16561 GCA_013358835.2 Ixodes persulcatus
GCTTGATAGGACCCACTGGGGTAGCTAGGATCCAGTCGAAATAAACTTTCGAACATTGTCACACTCACTCAGATGGTGCGAGAGTGCGCACGCGCAACACCACCTACACTCATATCACCTCAAGAAAGGAGTATGTTTTGTGCATAAGTTTTGTGCTGCACAAGTAATTCTTACAAGAGTTGTTTACCAAAGAAGAAACAAGGCTCTTTTGCATTTGCAATGTGCACAATTTGACAAACTGACAATACCTCGTTCGGTATGCACCCTTTGTATTTTAACTCACCTCATAAATAGAGGTTAATATCGCTCCGCAGGATGCCTCACTTTTTCATTATGTTCTTGAGCGGGAAATGAGTATAGACGAACTTCAAGCCTCACCGCTGAATTTTCCGTGTCACCTAAAACATGTTGGCCCAGGGCCCACATTGAACATGAGTGCCACGCCAGCATTTGGCTTAAACTCACATTGCCGCCTGTGCGTTGCGGTCGACAGGTGGTATAGCACCTGACTATCACGCAGAAGTCCCGGGTTCGAATCCCGCGTCTGGATAACTTTTTTTTTAATTCGTATAACCCGTGGTTCTCGAAAATTGGAGAATGTTGTCGTTTGTTCTAGATCAGAATGTTCTAGCTCCAAATAGTGTGGTAGGAATGTTCCAGAAAATGAAGTGGCTATAAAAGAAGCTTCGCATGGCCGTATGAATTTATTCCATCGCCAGTGTTCGATCCTGCTGTTATGCCGAGATTCGACGCCTGAGACGCCCCGTTATTCCCTTTTCATTTGGGCAAAAGTTCGCCTCCATTAAACATTCATTTTCTTCACTCATTTTTTGCCTCGCCACTAGTTATTTGTGACAATATTCTTACTGATTAGTGTGGCCCGGATATATAAGTACTAGAAACGTTCAAAATGGGCAGGTATTTAGGCTCCAAAACCACAATATAGGGAGTGAAAAAGGCATATTAAACTTGGCATCGATTCTGTTAACTGCGCCGCAAGAAAACATTACATAATACCACAAAGGGTAACGCTTTTGCTGATTTAAAACTGAACAAGCAATTTAAGTTGCTACAGAAACAGAATGTCACGGCAATGATAAGAAAAGGCTAGCCTTCCCCTGCCTCACACCAATGCTCGGAACGACTGAGTTTCGTGAGAGCGGGCTGAATGAATGACATCTACAGGATTTCAAACAAAGCTTCTCCTATTCTTCCCAAGCATTGCTTTGTACTTTCACTAAGTTCTTTCAAAGTTACTTTATGTTAGACTTGTGCATGTCAAGCACAAATCTTCATCTGGACTAAGCTCTTCTTCTTGAAGAAATTCACTTTTTTTTTCAGTTAGTGCACTTCTTTCTTATCTTTAGCAGAGTTGAAAGTTCCTGAATTCTTTTTGTCCCTCCATTTTACTAGTGGTACTGGTGCCCTGCCTGTCACTTTGAAGTCCTCCTTTTGCATTTTCCGCTTGTGAGCAGAGATTGCTGAAACGGTCTCCGCTCGTGGGTGCAAGCAGAATGAAATATTTTAAAAATAGCGGTATGCTAGAAAAGCGAACAAAGATGAGATAAGACCTTTAAATTGGCATAATATGGGCAAAAATATTTTAAAAAATGGTGCTTTCTGAAGGAAGTTAAAAAAAAGGCAGGGACACTATAAAAGTCCCTATGATTAGACATGAGCCCCAGCCAAATGCTGACGCAGAACTGATGTCCAGTCTCTGCAAAGTGCTACCTTGTTCGAGGTGATAACGAAAATTCAGAACTGGGGCTTTAAGCTTGGCTAGGCAGTGTTGGCAGGAGGTGAGGGGGGAGAGAGAAGTACATACTCGGGGGGGGGGGAAGGGAAGGGGAAGGAAAGGGGGAGGTGCAAAGCCGCAGGGTCAAAGCTGGGACTTGCAACAGCTAGAGCAGCAACCTTGGTGTTTCACTCCCGCTGGAGTGAAACTTTCTTTGATGGGGCTTTCTTTCGGAGATGACGACGAGAGTGTTTGCGTCGTCAAGGCACAAAATATGCACAAAGTTCATTTTTCAGCACATTCGGTCACAAGTGCCTTTGCCACGAAAGTGCAGGAACTGGAGTAAATTGTTTTGTATTTTGGGTTATTTTAAATTATTTATTTTTTGAAAAACTGTTAACTTCACAAATTCTCCACGCAGAAAAATCCTAAATCATGGTATATGTAGTCTCTTTGCAATGCCACAAGCTGGGATCTCACAATTTACTAAATAATTAGCCATCTCGAACCTTTTGGATGGCTAACTGAAGCAGAATTAAAGATCAAGTGCAGTAAGGCTGGTGACCACCTGAAGCTCGTTAATACGGCTCGCAGATCGTTATTTATTGTGACCACACCCCGGTTTCTTTCGGAGGTCATATGAAATTGATGGGGGATGTTTGCTTGCTCGCAGGTTTTGATCTCGTCACTGGATACAGTGTCGAATACATGCATTGCGTGCTGCAGGGAGTGGCAAGGCAGGTGGCTGAACTGCTTTTCTCCTCGTCAAACTCAAACCAGCGTTTCTACATAGGTACAGTACCTATCCACCATACCTCTTGTGCTTAAGTTCATCCGAGTTTTGCGAATGCTGACCAGACAAACTTACTTCAGGTTTTGAATTGCATGAACTGCGGCCACTTTGGCGAGGGTCAACGCTAGGCTTCTCTGCATAAAGCCTCCGCATTGCATCACCAGGCTTCCTCGGTCACTGTGTGAGCGGAGCTACTGGAAGGCATCGGAGTGGCGCCACTGGTTGCTCTTCTACATGCTCCCCCGCCTACAGGGCATCCTTCCAGTAGACTTCTAGAAGCTGCTTGCAAAGCTCTGTGAGGCTGTGCACATTCTTTTGAGGGACAGCATCGCTATTCGTGAGATCCAGCAGGCAGGTAAGTTGGCACTCAAGAATAAGAATAAAATTTCAAAAGCTAATTATTTTTGGTTTGGACGACTATTATGCTACCAGTCATGGAATGCTAATAAAAGTGTTACTACAGACAGAAGTTATGAAAGTGGTGATAATAACAGAGGGGATGTTCATACGCATTGCAACAGTGGCCATGTAATGCCTATATTTCACAGTAGATTGTCCCACTAGCTTTGGGCATGCACGAAATAAGTAGGCTAATGGAAAAAATATGAAGCAGCATTTCAATGGGCAGGGAGGGTGACGATCTATTGCAGTAGTTTCCATCTGGTGATTGCGATCAGTTATGTAGAGCTGGAATGTTTGATATGTCTTTTCATCACGCAGGCGTGTAGCCAGGGGGGAGGCCCATGGGGCCCGGGCCCCATGGGCCTCCCCCCTGGCTTTGTCATGGGCGGGCCCCCCGTCTCCGAAACAAAATCCTGGCTACGTGCCTGCAATCACCCATAAGCGCATGTTGTGTGGCATTTGCCAAGCTTTTATGAAATGAGTGGTGTTCCCAAAACACAGAAATTCCCTCGGAGATCACATTGATCACTGAAGTGGCTTCTCATTCGGCAAGGGATACCAGCGGCTGAGGTGGTACTGGTCCACTCCTCAAAATACATGGTGCGAAAGCTTGTGCTGCACCACCTAGATATCTCACCCCTGCCCATATTGACCTGGGTTAACTTGGTACCAGCGTGTGTTCATGTATCGCTACTGCATGGCGCACGTTAGAGGGTGGGCACGGCTTAGGACCTCAGCCTGGCGGTTATACTGAACCGAAAATATTTGTTTTTTAGTGTGCCTGAAGGTGCCACATCAGGTAGACTAACTTCCCGCTATTTACATTTTCGCGCAACAAATCATCCCCCTCAGACAATCGCACCCAAAACTTGCACTAGCGTGGAAACGCTTATTCTTTAATGAGTTTGTTCCACTGTACTCGTACCCGTGCATGCGCAGTTGCCACATAGCAGCGAGTTCGTTTCTGCACTCCCTAACTGGCTGCACTCACCAAATTTGTTTCTGTGCCAGCACTCTCAGGAAGCTGCACTCACTTGAACCAAGAAAATCGGGCGTGCACCAGAATGCAATCCCATCATGTATTGCTCAGCTTGCCTATTTTGAATACTAGCGAAGGAGAAAACCAAAATAGAAAGCCTTGAGCTGCACCACTCGGGATGAATATGTCCCGTAAACCAGCACTAGCAGCAGCGCTACTCGACTCTACTTCCTTTGACAGGACATATGAAGAGCTTTTTCAAGTGATTGAGAACAACATAAGACTGATATGTCTAAAAACTGTCAATTTTTTGTTACAACCATGAGGGGCGTGATGGCTGGATCTGAAGCAGTGCCTCAATGCTTGATCGGCAGTTTTGAGTGTACAGCCACAAAATGTGTCACAAATGAAAAAATAGCAGCTGCGTTCATTTTTTTAAACGAACAATAACAATGTTTTGAAATTTTGTTTAGAATGTGTGTTTTTAGATGCCTTGGGGCTTTGACATACTACCCAATTTTTATATAATTTTGTGATGCATATTTTTGTACCTGCGAATAAATTGGCACTACCGAAACTAACCGTCCGAGTGAAGTCAAGTGAGAGTAGTCGATCTCACATGTCGTCACACTTCTATGTTATACTAGGCTGGAAGGTCACGCAAACTCGTTCGCTGTGCGTTCTCGGTACAATTTTTCTCGAAACTGTTTTATTATTTTTGTGCAACACGCAGGCATCGGTTCGGGCTAAAACTTGGTCAACATTACCTAGATCAGTGGTTCTGAACCATTGATGTTTTGGGGACACCGTTTGTGGTGAGAGGAACGGAAATGTGTAGATCAATGAAAATGAAAATTTAATAAATCAATATGACAAAGTTCTAGTGCGAAGTAGACTTCTCTCATTGGCATACGCTTGAGAAAACACAACTGAAAGTTGGAATGTTTCTCCCCAAACTACACTAAGACAACCTTTATTGGCGGGTTTGACTAATGAGACAGGGCTTCGAGGACCCCTGGAATGCCTTCGCAGACGCCAAAGGATCTGAAACAAAGTTTCTAGATAGTCTTCATTGTCAATTTAAGGGTTATGCTAAACATTATCCGTGAATTTGCGTTGCAAGCGTTCACAAGTGTTACTTCTTCTGGTTCTACTGTAGTCGGATTATGCCGAAAACTTGTGTAGTCTGCAAAATCTCCAAGACAATGAAGTGCTTCATGGTGATTTCTATTGCAAATAGAAACAATTCACACTGCCCTTTCGCATTCCCACCTGTCCTGTTGCCTCGCAGTGCACTTGTTTTGGCTTGTGTCATGGATTCTGCATACCCAGTGTCCTCTTCTCTACTCCTCTAAGTTTTTGCACATTTCATAAATGTTTCAAGAATGTCTGCACATATATATCATTCATCACCACTGCACAGCCATTGCAGGAACACTGTAGACAATTTAAAAGAATTCGAGGTATTTTTACCTTTAATATTTTTAAATATTATATTATAAATTTGCCTTTTAATAGTGATTATGAAGAAATCAGAACGCTATATGTATTAAGCTATTTTTTGCACATTTTTCTGCAAAAATAATATCTAAGAAACCAGTCAACCAAAATTACTGACACTATTCTGCATCACCCTCACATGAAGGAAGGAGCATTCGAGGGCCGTTAAAAAAGTATCCGACCTGAATTTGTTCCGCGCAAACAAATGAAATGCGGACAGTGCCTCCGGTGGGGAGGTGTAGTCAGTTTTGGGTCTACCAATACGAGATCTGTTCAAAAAGTATCAGACTTGAATTTGTTCCGCGAAAAAAAATAAACACAGACACTGTCTTCTGGTGGGGAGGTGGAGGGAACATTAAGGGGCATGCTTGAATTTTATCTGGCCCGCAAAAATGTGAGTCACTGGCAGTCAGCCTCCAAGTGAGGAAGTGTAGTCAGTGCTCGTTGTTTTTTACTGTATCGCGTTCCTTTCAGCTTCATTTTTATCATGGCGAAAAGCCAGAAATCACAAGGAGCCATGTCGGGAGAGTACGGAGCTTGATTCTGGCCACACATTTCTGAATCAGATGCGAAAAACGAGCTGGTGCATTGTTTTGATGCACCTCCATCGTGAGAAACTTTGGCACAAATTTCTCAGACACTCTCTGCAGAGCCAAATGCTCCTTCAAAATTGAATGCACCAAATCGGTAATTCCTCCCACCTCAGTCACAAGTTTTTGAATAGTGTTGCTATGGCCCAACACGACCCAACTCCGCACTTAGTCAATCACCTTGTCAATCACTTAGTCAATCACCTTTTGAAGCCATGCTACTTGACCTGGACCCTCACGTAACGCTGATAACAGAAACTTGGTTGCATTCAGGAATAGATGATAGTGAAATAATTCCGCCAACTCATAAAATATATCGGAACGACAGGCTGTCTCGAGGGGGTGGTGTTGCTATTGTCTTAAAATATGATATAAAAGCATGTTTTCTGCCAGGCATACCCAACCACGAGAGCTTATGGTGTAAGATAGACTTTTATGGGAACAGTGTAGTCCTTGGGGTTGTTTACAGACCCCCTAATTCCAGTATAAAAATTATAGAAGATCTCAGTGACTACTTGGTTCGTTTTCGTAATGATCGTGTGCGGCTAATTTTAGCCGGCGATTTTAACTTGCCGCACATTGATTGGCCAAACATGAGACCAACAGGTTTGCAAACTCGCGATTCCGAACTGTTACTGGATTGTGCATTTTCGTGCGATCTAAATCAAGTAGTCTCATCGCCGACTAGGGTGGGTTCCACAACAGAGACTATGTTGGATTTAATTTTTGTTGGGCGCCTAATATCGGATTACACTGTTGATGTGCAAAACGGACTGTCGGACCATAAGTTGCTGTATTTCACGTCAAGCTTTGTAAAAAATAGTCATGAGAATGCAACACAAAAATGTGTGGTTAAAAATTACAACGCCGCCGATGATGTTAGTATATTAGACTATTTGGAAACTCATTTTGATTATCTTAGCCAGGAATGTGAGGTTGAAACCTTGTGGACCATATTCAAAAATAATTGTAATCACTGCATCAACAAGTTCATCCCCGACAAAATAAAAAAAATCACGAAGAAATAATCCATGGATAACGAGGGAAATAATACAAGTAAAACGCAGGCTTCAGCGGAAAAGGCGGAACCACCCTCAGGAGCGTTTAAATATTTCCAACAAGCAGCTAGAATTAAAAGAAAAAATTAGGATTGCGAAGGATACATTTTTTTCGGGCACTCTTGGCAACGTTCTTAAAGAAGCACCCAGTAAGTTCTGGAAGTTCTTATCTGGGACAAAGAAAAAAGAAGTTGAGTGTATATCGGTTGGCGGCTGCCAAGTAACTGATCCTAAAAAGATTGCGGAAGTATATATTTTATCAGTACTTTCAGTCTGTTTTTAGTGTTCATAGGCCAACGGCAGGCAATGAAGCAAGTGAGTCACGCTCGCTGATGGGAGAGCTCTCTTTGAGTCAGGAGGGTATGTTTAACCTTTTGCTTAATCTAGATATTAAGAAAGCAAGTGGACCAGATAATATACCGTCGGCATTTCTTCGGCGATATGCCGAGTGGATGTCTCGTTACTTGTACATTATTTTTGACCTGTCATTGCGAACGGGGACCCTTCCATCAGACTGGCGTTGTGCACGCGTTGTGCCTGTTTTGAAAAGCGGGGATGCACAAACTGTGTGTAATTACAGGCCAATATCCCTTACTTCCGTTAGCTGTAAAATTCTCGAGCATATTATTAGCAAACATATTATGGACTATTTGGAAACCAATAATTTGCTCACAAGTGCACAGCATGGCTTCCGGCATGGGCTGTCGACGGTCACCCAACTGGTTACAATATTTCACGATTTCGCACTAGCAATTAATAAAAGAAAGCAGCTTGACGCCATTTTTTTAGATTTCGCAAAGACGTTTAATAAAGTACCGCACAACAAACTCGTACAAAAACTCTACGCGATACGAATGAGAAGCAGCCTAGTAGAATTCATTTATTCATGTCTAACGAATCGCTCCCAATTTGTAGAAATTACCCACCACTCTTCAGGTCCCTTGCCGGTCACATCGGGCGTCCCGCAAGGGTCAGTTCTCGGACCCATTTTATTTCTTATTTATATAAATGACATTGTTGCAACTGCGGGTGCAGGGGATAATATACGGCTTTTTGCTGATGATTGTGTGGTCTATAAGGAAATAGAATCCACTGAAGATCAAATTAAACTGAACGGAACTCTTCAAAACATATTCCAGTGGTAGGAGGAGTGGCAAATGCCATTAAATTTTAATAAATGTACAGTGCTCAGAGTGACAAATAAAAAGACAGTAAAAACATTTCCTTACTCAATTGGCAGCGTTAGGCTTGGGGAATCAACGCAAGTAAAATACCTCGGTGTGACAATTACAAAAAACTTGAGTTGGGACGCTCACATTTCCAATGTGTGCTCCAGTGCAGTCAAGACTCTGTGGTCTCTAAGAAGGAAGCTACCGTTAGCCCCGCCCTCTGTTAAACTTAGCGCTTATAGAACATTAGTAAGGCCACATTTAGAGTACGCGTGCGTGCTTTGGGACCCGTACACACAAAGGAACACCAAAGAACTAGAAAAAATACAAAAACTAGCAGCAAGATTTATTTGCAATAGATTCAGGCGATTAGACAGTCCATCACAAATGTTAGACACACTTCAATTAGATTCTCTTCATTTACGTCCAAAACACTTGAGACTGAAGTTGTTATACTTGTTTTACCATGGACACCTGAAGGTTGACGTTTCCCCCTACCTAACACCTGTTTTACGTCGCGACACACGATTCAATCATGGTAGATTACTGGAACCATATCGTAGCAACAATAACACTTTCAAAAACTCATTTTTCCCAAAAACATTAACTGATTGGAATGGACTCCCGAAAGAGATCGTCGACAGCTCATCGCCGGATGACTTTCTTGAACAGCTACGTGCTCTACAAACCTGACGGTTTGATTTTATTATTTTTTTTTTCTGCTATTTTTTGGTGTTAAAGTGTTGTTTCATTGTATTGAAGTTTTGCCTTTTTCACAATGTCCTGTACTATGTATAACACGTCCACCCCTGCCGGGGCCCTAGCGGGGCCTGCAGTATTCTTAAATAAATAAATAAAATTTCGGCTTGTTGAAGGCCTTCTGGGACGTGCATTGCTCCCCACTGTCATGCGACCATCTTTGATCCGGTAGTACACCTCTTTAATTTTTTGTAATGCCCATGGCATCGCCGCCAAAATTCTGGTGAATATTTCTGTTTCCACTTGAGTGTTGCAAAGCTTCCACCAAAATTTGATGCAATACCCCTGTTCAAGCTGTTTGGTTGTTTTGCGAAAAAAACAACAAAAAACGACGAGCACTGATTACGATCATCTGGTGGGCTAGTTGGTTGATCATTATGTGGAATTAGCAGCGCAAATACGAGAAGGAAGGATAGACGAGGGAGGTAGGACAGAGCGCTGACTAACAACTGACGTTTATCATCTTTTTTTCTTGTATTTGTGCTGTTAATTCTACATAATGAGCACTGACAACACTTGCTCACTCAGAGGCTGACTGCCCGCGACTCACATTTTTTGCGGGCCTGATAAACTTCACGGATGCACATTAATGTTCCCTCCACCTCCCCACCGGAGGACGCTGTCTGCACTTCATTTGTTTCCGTGGAACAAATTCAGTAACATAGAAAAATGTTTGAACAGCAGCAGAGGCTTTATTACACGACGTTTCGGGAAGAGACTTTCCTTCCTTGAAGAAGGGAAGTCTCTTCCCGAAACGTCGTGTAATAAAGCCTCTGCTGCTGTTCAAACAGACTTCCCTTCTTCAAGTAAGGAAAGTCTCTTCCCGAAACGTCGTGTAATAAAGCCTCTGCAGCTGTTCAAACATTCTTCTACATTTACGACTTTCTTGGTGAAGACTTGTTCGTTAATACAGTTAAACAAATGAAGGTCAGATACCTTTTGAAAAGACCTCGTCTGAGTTATCTATGATCACTCGCTTTGTTCTTCCCTTTCCAGGAAATGGCAACTACTATGCCACAGAGTTTCAATACAGCATCAAGTTGAAAACTGAGCATGTGACTATAGGACTGCTGGAATAAATGGAAACTCAAGTGATGCTCAATAATATTAGGTAAAATTAATCTTCATCATAATTTGGAACACCGTGAGTTGTGAGGCTACAATGCTGATAAATATATTCTAACCAAACTGATTTGCTGGTCGTAACAAGAGCAGTGCATAAAGAACACTCCACCTCCAAACAAGACGCTTGCAACTGCCAGCTGTCTGTGCCAGCAAAGAATTTGAAATGAAAGAATGGAGGATTAAGTTGCAGCAATTAGGCATGTGAAAACATTGCTCATAATGTCTGGGTACTCAACTTCGTTCTGTTCTGTTTTTTTTTTTTTTTTTTTTTTTTTTTTTCGGAGCTGCTGCTCGAAACCTTCGTTGGCCGCAGCAAGACACTCTTTGGCGTGACCTCTGCCCCATTTAATGTGCACCAGTTGCTGCACCTATGCAACTGTGTCCGTCAGCTGGGCCCACGCTGGGCGCATTCTGCCTTCGTTTTCGAAGGGGGAAATGGCAGGATTGTGAAGCTCGTGTCAGCCGCGCGAGGCCTTCCTGACCAGATTTTGGAGCGGGTCGTGATGGCTGAACAGGTTGAGTGTCTCCTGGCAACAGCGAAGATGCCCGACAGGAAACGGGATGTGTGCACGAGGTTTCTCGCTTTCCCTAATATTCAGAATGCGAGCCATGTGGAGGGAAAATGTCTGCTTGGATGTGGAAGCGCTGTAAGCTTGAGTGCAGTTGAAAAGCATGCTCTTGAACAGCACTGTGATTTACCTTGCACCACTGGAACAGAGTATGAACGCTTTGTCTTTGACCGCAAGGTATTTCACAGTGCTGCCTACACTAGGCCAGAAAAAAGCAACACCACGGTCGTCTCCACACAAGATGGGGAGTACCACAAGATTGGAAAAATCATCCTGGTGTCACTTCCCGCCCAGACATGTGTCCTCCTCATCCGTCAAATAGTCCTGATGGAGGAATCATGCGTGCCACCGCACATCAAGGAATGTTTTCTTTCAGAAAACGATGCCCTGAGAGTCCTACAGCCCAGTAGTATCAAGGACAGCTGCCTGTATATAGACTTTGTCAGTGAAAACAAGTCATTTGTGTGTGATCTGCAAAACAGTATTGAGAGGGATTAGTTCGACTTGCTTTTGTGTATATATGTTATTCTATGTAAATATCACATTTGGTTGTCCCACTGTAGATAGGGGAATTGGATACTGTAAAGCATGTTGCAAAATGTTTTGCACGTGCAAAGACAAAATTTATTCTGAAGTACAAAGCACCACCAAAGTGGTACCAAAGGAGTCCTTTCAATTGTTTCAAAATGTATAAACAGAAAAGAGCTGCATGTACATACACTTTCCTTACAGAAAGAAATTATTCATTTCTGATTTACTTCATGTCATGTAAAAAGGCTGCTATAATCACACAAAAAAGCCAAGAGATATGTAAAGCAGAAATGATCATATGGACCAACGAGCATGTGTCCGTGCATACAAAATAAAAGGAGGATAGTGATGGTGACATCTTGGGGGTTTTAATAGAATGTGACGATGCTGGGTCTCAATATTATGCTCTAGAGAGAAGAGTGGAGACAACTATAAGTCAAGCATGCCGACATTTAATGACACCGAGATAAATAATTTCCTTGCGGTACAATCTCAAAACTAGTAGGTTGCTATTTCGATCAGTCTTTTCTTTCCTTATTCCTAGATACAACTAGCTTTTTATCTGGAACAAAATCTTTAGCTTCGTTGACTTTTTTGAATGATGGCATGAAACCATTTCCCATTCTGATTCCGACGGGATTTTCCACACAAGTTTAATATAATGGTGGAAGCATCCAGTAAAATTGTGGAAGGAGTAGCTCACCTGAATAAAACAAAAAAATCACACTATATATTTTCCCATGCATCACATGTAAACATAAATAAAAATTTGGGCCACTGAGGTACTTATTTTGGCCAAATGAAGCGAATAATATGAGACAAATTTGTACCTCTCCATTACACTTGTTTTTCAGTCGTAATAAACGCCAGGATAATATTTTGATGATTTTGAAAAAGGGACGGCGAGAATATCTCCAAAGGCAAAAAATTGCAAGACGTTTAAGTTTCTCTGTAGGGAGAAATTAGAGCGCAGCTCTTGAGGTGTTTTGATGTTCCTGTATACTGTGGTAAAGAATTTGACTGGGTATTTTTCTTCTACCTATAAATGGTGCATACGTGCACCAATTAATTAAAATAGGTAACCACGCGCTTTCCATACCCTCCTGCTCCACTTCTATACCTTCCCCTCCTCCTCTGAATAATATTGAATACTATTTTTTTTTCTTCCTCCAGTTACGGCGACGGCGACGCCGTGAAATGCGGGAATGGGCGCCTAAAAACTGCGCTATAAAACAATTTTTTTTGTCACTCCGAGAGTCAGGTTTCTATACTTTCAGTTAATGAATCCACCACCTTCGGGCACCTCTGTAGTAAATCGTTGCATGATACGTTCCCAAGCTCATTTTTATGCTAACGAATCATCTTAAATACCCTGTAGATCTGCGAGCACGAGAGCGGTTGTGTCCGTTCACGTCGTCTCCGAGTGGTCTCGTACCTGCTCTGGCCTGTCGCAAATAGCAAGTTGCTGGTTATCGCTGCATGCCCATCTTTTTGGATCGTCAAAACAGTTCGTTGCACGCCCTTAATTCTTGCAGGATTCTAACGTCGTTCCGAGCTAAAACTCGCACTCACGAGAATGCCGCCCGAGTGCATGGTCTCATACCTGCTCTGGCCCAGACTTTTGCCTGTCGCAAATAGCAAGTTGCCGGTGATCGCTGCTCACATTTTTGGATCGTTAAAACAGTTCGCTGCACGTACTTCTTGAGATTTGCAACGTCGTCCCGAGCTAAAACTCGCACTCACGAGAATGCCGCCCCAGTGGTCTCGTACCTGCTCTGGCCCAGACTTTTGCCTTTCGCAAATAGCAAGTTGCCGGTATCGCTGTACACCTTTCTAGATCGTTAAAACAGTTCGCTGCACGCACTTCTTGAGGATTGCATGTACCGTCGTCCCGAGCTAAAACTCGAGCTCACGAGAATGCCGCCCGAGTGCATGGTCTCGGACCTGCTCTGGCACAGACTTTTGCCTGGCGGAAATAGCAAGTTGCCGGTGATCGCCCACCTTTTTGAATCGTTAAAACTATTCGCTGCACGCACTTTTTGAGGATTGCAACGACGTCCCGAGCTAAAACTCGCACTCACGAGAATGCCGCGCGAGTGGTCTCGTACCTGCTCTGGCCCAGACCTTTGCCTGTCGCAAATAGCAAGTTGCCGGTGATCGCAGCCCACCTTTTTGGATCGTAAAAACAGTTCTCTGCACGCACTTGTTGCAGAAATGCAACGCCGTTTCGAGTTAAAACACGCACTCGCGAGAATTGCGCTGCATTGGCGGCCGCCATTACAAACTCAGTCCACCTGCTCGTCTTGGCTTCCTTGACTTTAGGCGTTCCCCTTGCGTCGGCTTCGAGTGAAGTTCGGTGTCCGGCAAACGAGAGTGGCTTCCGGAAGGATTCCAGCGGCGGGTAATTGAAAGTGGTTCTGAACTTCCAGCAAAGGTGGCTACGCTGGTTTCTGGTGAAAATGAGCGGAAATTAACCCGTTTTCAGCGGCGGGTAATTAGAAGTGGTTCTGGTATAACTTCCAGCGAAAGTGGCTACGCCGGTTTCTGGTGAAAATGAGTGGAAATTAACCAGTTTCCACCGATTGTCACTGAAAGTTTTTGCCATATTTTAACTGTAAGTGACTCCGGTAAAAGGTCCAGCGAAATCTGGTTACTGGAAGTGGTGGCCGGTAATATTTCCACCTAAAAAACTGGTAAACTACGCTGGTTTCTGGTGAAAATGAGTGGAAATTAATCCGTTTCCACCGAATTTCACTGGAAGTTTTTGCCGGATTTTTCAATAGGGCATAGTCATGCATGAGTCGGTGGCTCAGATCTCTATATAAATTTGTAGTGAGGAACGTTCTTGAATAAAGATCCTAGGCTTTGAATTTGACAGTTTAGACATCCATAAGGAACACTATACGCCACTGAGGTTTTTGTGACACATGAGAAATGCAGCATCACTCTCATCCTTGCATGCCTAGCAAGAGTTTGCATTTTTTTAGCATGGCATGTGCTATTCTGATGTCCGTGCAGTCCTCTTTAACAAAATTTCCTCAACAGAGCATTTTCTTGGTTCTAAACTTGGATGACAGATTCGGTACCTTGAATTCTCACTCGGCATCAACACTTTATATATTGACGTAATAGTGAAAGACAAGATTATGGGCTTTAGTACTGCTCAACAAGCACAGATGTGTAGAAAAGTGCTGTGGAAAACTTAAATGTCAAAATAAAAATTATTGGGCAGAATGTTGATACAATTATGGATATGGTCAAGAACACAGTTTGCACATTCAAGATGCCGAATATGTGTTAGAGGCACACTCAAGGAAACCTGTTTCATCTTCGTTCATGCAAATTACTTCGGAGAACCTAGTGCTGCAGTCTCGGGAGGGAGTTGAGTAAATGAGCCTAACGAAAATGATTGCAGACGGAAAAAGCAGTTTTATCTGCGACAATGAGCATTACATAAGCAAGTGACATTTCATTATTACTGTTACAGCAACGAATGTTTTTTTTTATATATTTAAACAAACTGCCAGCTGCGTCATTCGGTGAGTTACCTACGTGCATTACAGGGTTTGGCTCTCTCGAATGATTTGCGAGAAAATTGATGAACTGTAAATATCTAGGGTAGTTCTATAATAACTATTTCCAAAATCTTATCTCACGATCCCAAAGAATATGAAATGTTTCCTTGAAACGAGCTTTGTGCAGGAGTTCAATAAAATAAATACTTAGTTTGCGAACCTATCTTGCAATAGTAAACGTATAAAGTTCCCCTAAGGTAGAGCTAGTCATTACACATGATTCTGTTCATTGCATAGCATACGACTTTAATTTGTGACCTACAATATTTAAGAGCTTAACCAACTCTGAATAGGTGGAAAACTTAACATTAAAAATTGGTCTCACCATGACTTTCTGCAAACATCCACGTAATATGTTTAATGATCCTATGTATTTCAAGAAAATACTTGGTACAGTTGTTAAAAAAAAAAAAAACATTACACTTTTTAACACAAATAGAAAGCCGGTACTGGGCCACAACTTAGGCAGTTTTCACTTCATTATAAAGAGCAATTACATATATGTGAACCTTGAAACTCGGCTACACTGAATTGTTTTCTTAAGTTGAACGTACTGTGCTCTGTTCAATATATGGGTGATTTCATCTCAACTCAGGCATGAATTTTGAATGGAATTCCTAATTTTCGTACAAAAAATACATGTTTTCGGGCAATTCCTATAATAAAAGAAGACGCAAACGGCGAGTTCGTCGGATTTTTTGTTCTCAATTTATGGACCGTTGTTGCGGCCAAAGTGGAAACTGACGTTTTTCCAGCTTATAGGGGTGCCATATTTTACTCCATCTCTTTTCCCTGCTTTTTACGCTGCATCAATATAAATAATTGGGAACACTCTCTAGATATGCTTTGTTTATGCTAATTTAGTGTCTAGGTCATAAGACCCTTAATGTTTTTTTTTGTTTTAATTTTCAAACCGCCTCTTTGCACCGATATTTGATGAAGTTCAGCAAGCTGTGGTGCGTGACCTAATCAACATATTTTTATGATCTTTACATCACCATAAAGCTCCATTTAAGTTCTTTGCTTAAAGTATAATTTAAATATTTGGCGCTCAGTACATAATGCGCAACATGTGACTGAAATATCGAATATTTTGAAAAAAACTAGCAAGTTTGGAGTCGATTTTCTAAGCAAACCCACCTTTTATTTCTTTTATGTTTTATTCACAGTTAAGTAATGTAGTAGTCTATCAGGAAATACTAACAGAAATTGTAATATATTGTTTGTACGGCCGCTATTAACACTCGAATCTCGTGCTATGAGCGTTTTAATAATAATAATAATAATAATAATAATTTGTTTATTTAATGTGCCCAAAAACAACCACGCGGGTCTTCACATTGGCGCACACAAGACAAAAAGAAGAAACACAGCACACGCACAGCTCCAATGTACAAATTAGCATGACTACAAATAGGTTGCACACTTCACACAAAATGTAATAGAGTTTCAACTTTCAACTAGACTTGCCAAGTTCCGGCGAAAAACTGGGAGATCTGTGAAGATGTCCAAAGTAGAGGATGCGATTGTATTAAATGAAATTTGCATACGGGACAGTGGTGAGAGTTTAGACATGAATTGAACATAAAAGACAGTAAAATTTCTGGTAACGCGACAAGGAACATGAAAATCGACAGAATTCAGAAGTTGATTAGCATCAGTCCAACCATTTACCACCCTGTGTAAAAAATCAGATCACGCTCGAATCTTCTATTTGACAAAGACTTAAGTAAAACGCTCTTAAGAAGAAATTCATAATCATAATAAAAGCGGACG
>JABSTQ010005129.1:0-102827 GCA_013358835.2 Ixodes persulcatus
TACAATACCAAGTCCAAACGCTGGTTGGCTGGGAGTTCTTAAGCCATCAGTGTCCTTCCACCCCACAAAAGATTTAGTGAGCAAATTTCGCATAAATATTTTGATTATCCATCGACCGAAAGAAACGCCGCACACAGTCTATGACTAATTTTTATGCATATAAAGAGGAGGAAACAATGTCTGCAGCGCGATGTTTTTTTTTTATGTCGCTGCGGATGGTGGCAAAGAAACGAACAATTCACACGTTCCATTTAGCTTTTCTTTTCCTTACTATCTATGTCAATTACTTTTTTGGCATGCGTCACGGCTACCAACCACCTCATACGCGAGCGAAGTGCAGAAAATGCCTCGTTATAATTTGTCAAAAGAGCAACGTCATTTTACGGACTAAAGTGCAACTCACCATTGTAGCGGCTTGTTCGAGGCGGGGTTTAAGCCGCACGTCCGGAGGCTTCCTGGCTCGTGACGACGACCATTCCCCGAAGTGAAGAACCCAGGGGTCCAGTGGAGGTGGGAGAATTGGTAACGTAACGAACGGTTTAATTACATGGTAGCGATACAGTCGTCAAATCCGAGAGATCCACGGAGCAGCCTCACGCTCCGCCTTATATAGGGTCCGTTTTCTCCCTCACTCTCCGCCAGGGCAGCAGGTGCAACCGCCAAGTGCGTTGCAGCAAAGTCCGCCGCGTCGTAGCCATGGTTCTCCGCAGTTAGGCCATGCCTCTCTCCCCTTCCGGAGCGCACAAACCCACACGCACACACACACACGTCCCGTTGACGTCACGGACGCGTTGAGACTCGTTTTGGACAGGCTTCGACAGGCTTCGACAGGTGGGCGACAGTCCTGAACAGATCGTGACTCGTTTCGGGCAGGCTCCAACAGGCGGGCGACTGTCCTGAACAGATCGTGACTCGTTTCCGCAGCGTTGAAACTCGGAAGAAGGTCGCCGAAGGCTCCATTCTTAACAGGCTGCAGAACTCGACTCCCGGTTACTTCATCCGCCTTAGGCTCACTTTGTCTCTGGAGGTCAACAGCACTTTCTTGTTACCCGAATCACCGTTTTGCCCAGGAGTGAACGTGTGAATGACAGGTCGAAAGCGCCGCCACTAAGCTCGAACGTGCGCGTCACCACGTGCTCCAAGTCAATCGTCACTGAAAAACAGCGATCCGCGACGGAGAAGGTATGAATGGTGCAACACAGTAAAGAAGTCCACGTTTGGTTTCCCTCGCGGATCTTGAAGCTGCACTGTTCTCGGCGCTCTAAGCTACCCGACTGACTCCCCTTCAAAGTAGCCTGACCGACCGTTCCTGACTTGTGAAACGTGAGCGCTGGCATTCCCGAGGTACCTTCGCTCAGGCCCGGCGGCGCATGACTCAGAGCCCACACACGCACGCGTGTACACTGTGGTGACCCACGTTGCTCACCGCTCGAGAGAACTCGCCCTGCCTCGTGACCTTGCTGCGCTCCCGATAGACCGGTTCTTCCCACCCTCCCGCTTCGGGAGAACGTAGCCAAGGAGAGGGGAACGCCCGTCGCCCAAGACTGGAAGCAAAAATAAACCAGTTGAGTTTTGGTATGCGCGCCTCGCTATCGCCATCTCAACAACACCTTGTTATGACCCGTCCCATCTCCATGTGTGTGTGAGTGCGTGGGAAGCTTACCGAAGTATTTTCCTAGTCGTTAGGACCACTTTGGGGGAAGGATTAGCCCAGGCTTAGCCGAACGCTCGGGGCGTTGCCAGTCTGGCTGGCGTCAGTCACTTCCGGAGAAGCGCCGCTCAAGGACTCCCCTCCCTCACGTCACGTGTCAACCCTTCGGACTTCTACCTGCGGCTGGCGCCGAGGCGGCGGAACGCGAGTGTGTGTTCCGAGCTTTCCCGATTCTTCTCTGCCACGGTGGTGGGAGGGGGAATTATACGGCGCCGGCTGTCTGCGGGGGAACAATCCAGGGATCATTCATCAGCCAATTCGAAGACCTTGGAACTGTTTCCCACCCCCTTCGTAGGATTCCAGAGTGGGGGATAATCGTCGTCTCGCCTTTCCCAAACGTTAAGCTCCCCTTGGGGGAGAGCTCCGCTGGTCCGACTGCCCTCGGTCGCTTCAGGAAAAGCACCGCCCACGGAATCCTCCTCTCCCTCGCGTGTCCACAAAAATCCCGACCGTTAGAGAGACGGTCGTCTTCGGTCACATATTTCGCTATGAAATAAACCTGTTAAGTTTTCCCGACTGAGTGGTTCGGGCGTTGTTCGTGAGAAAGGTTGGACGCCAGCGAGATTACCATGCTCCCCGAGAGACAAGGCTGGGCGTCGACACCTAACAACCTCCCCTCCACCCCCTTAGCCGAGTCTTGCGGTCATAGTGGACTTTTCCCGCCTCTCAACCAGTGGTGCCAATTCAGCGGCACAGGATGGCTCCACAGAGAGACGGAGGGAGCAGGGAGCCTCGATACCAAAGCCGCCGCCTCCGTACAGGGGGGAGAGACGCTTTGGACGAGCCCGCGCCGCAAAGCTGCTATCTTAGGTTCTGAACTTTAAACAAGCACCGCTTTCCCTTCGCAGGTACATTTCGCGTCTGGTAAACTTGTCCACTCATCTCTCTCCATTTTTTTTATTAAATAACAAAGACGTTGCCAAGGAAAAACAGATGGCCGAATCTACTGTCCTGCTTCGACAGCACAAATTTAGTTTGCTGACCAAATAATCACTACACCAAAACCAAATATTAAAAAAAAAAAAAAAATTCAGAATTATTTTTATTTTTAGCGTCTGGGGGGGGGGGGGGGGGGCGGCCGCCCCCCCCCGCCCCCCCCCTAAATCCGCCCCTGTCCTCACCCACCTTTACCCCCTGTTAAAGAGGGTACGCCCAAATACTTTACTAGGGAGAATACATTCCACTCCTCTCAAATACGATGGCCTCGGCGCGGACAGGTTCTCTGGGCTTGGCGAGAGCCATCTATCGTCGGGGAGGTTTCGGCGGTAAATGATAATGATGACGATGGTTGTTCTACATACCAAATTTATTGTTGTGGAAATGCTCGAGACACGTGCCGCGCGCCACTTCTAGTGGTCGCGGCACGTGCATCGACGCTGTGCCGCCATGATCTTCCCAAGGGTTGCACGTTGCGCGTGCCTCGACGCACCTTGCGCTACTTTTGAAACATGAAGGGGCGTTAGGTGGAATCGGAGACGACACCGCCGCGGCCGCCGCGAACATCCAAGTGCACATGCGCGTGGGCTGGCGCGGACCTCCACTCCGTCAGGGCTGGATTCGGCGCTGTAGGCGTTCTGTCTAATGCAAATGAGCGGAGTGGAATGTATTCCCCCTTGTAAAGTATTTGGTACGCCGATCGTCATTTTCACTTCCCTTCACCCTTTTCCCCCCGCCTACTGTGAGGCCTTCAGGCCAGAAGGCGGCATCACAATAAACTTTTTTACAATTACAAGAGTACGCCATCACCTACCATCTGCATCGGACGCCTCCTTCCTTCCGGGGCTCTCCCGCGCCCCCGGCCCTGCCGGTCACCACTTCGGCATGTAAGAACCGCGTCTCTTCCGCAGGCCCACGCAGGCCCTGTGATCCCTTTTATTTTTATGGGTGACCGAATTTTCTTTTACTACATATGGTAGAACGCTCCTCGACCTCAAGTTGTGTGAGCTTCTGTGCTTTTTGCTCGGCGTTTCATCTGTCCCGGAAAATAAACCTCCAAAGCCATGACAAACAAAAAAATTTTCAAGGTGCAGGCGAGCTAGTGTATGTTGATCATGATGCAAAATCCTGAGACTGGGAATGAAATTCGAAAGAAATAGTGTAAGAAGAAAAAAGGGGACAGAACGTCTCAAACTCAGCCGAGTTTGAGACGTTGTCCTGAGCCGAGTTTTCAGCTGAGTTGAGTTTGAAACATTGTCCTGCCCCCTTTTTTCTGTCTTCTAACACTTTTTCTTTCAAATTTCATTCCCAGTCTCAGGATTTTGCATCACGTGCAAGGGGGTAGGGGAGGCAGTTTGCCAGATCGCTTCAAGGTTTTTCTGAGCCTCAACCACCTGCCTGCCCCTGGCCGTTTCGAACTGGACGAGTATCGTTAAACAGTGCGTTCGTGTGATCACTACTTCGTGATGCACGTTAATGACCCCCCCGGCTGGCGGTCACAATTACTGATCTATGGTCACATGTCACTCTGCACTGGCAAATATTCCAGCACATCCAGGACAATCGTCGTCTCATTTAATTGCCTGACCAATTTCGTGCAGTCTAAACATCACACCAGAACTTTTCTAAACCTGATTTCCTGAAAAGCAGTGAGGCGTAAAAACGTTATTTGAAACTGAAACTGCGGCGGAACATGAAAACCGGACTTCGAACTTTGCGCACTTGGACTTGAAAGAAATTCGAAACCTTCGAAGTGAAACCTTCGAACTTTATGTACATTGAAAGAAATTCGAAATCTTCAAATTTATCTAACTTTGTCTATAAGAATTCGAAACATTTGAATTCCAGATCCAAAGAAAAATAGAAACATTCGAATCTCTCAAATTTCAAGTTAGGAAAGTTCGAAATCTTCTAATTTCTCGAACCTCAAGTAAAAAAATATTCAAAATAATTAAACTCCAACTTTTAGAAACCGTGAAAGCTTCGAACTTTTCGAATTCGAAACTCCACGATTTTTGAAAGTTGAGAATTTTTCGAATTTGAATCTCCGTGCGGTCGAAAATATCGAAACCTTTCGAATTGGAACATCAGTTCGGTTCGAAAATATTGAAACCTTTCGAATTCGAACCTAGGGTGCTTCACGGCATCCCTAATTACAAGACAGATGACCACTTTAGAAAGATCTGCGGGATTTTGGATAAGCTGGCGTTCCTTCCACCACAGTTTGTGTTCGAAAGACTAACCTAAATCAAAGAAAAATCTGCCGGTGACATCGGCAACCTGCTGTACTGCTTGATTGCATGTATGTCAACAACTCTTTCCGTGCTCCTTCTACGGCGGCACCCAGAGCGAATTCTTCCCTTTGCCTGACTGTGCGCCGACGACGACCGGAGTTTCCCTTAGATATGTATGACGCCGCTCTTCAAGACAAAGACCGGGCGAACAACACCTGCGAAGGATGGAATACCAGGTTCCAGAAGCTCGTTGGCCACGCCCATCCAAGCGCCTGGAGGCTGATTGAATGCCTACAGCAAGACCAGGGGGGCTATGTTGCACGTTTTGGATTCCCAGGAGACTAGGGGGAAGGAAGTGACGTCAACAACGTTCTTTGGATGTTGATTGGTGGAGTCGCTGATGACGGTATCTGCAGAAGAAAACAAAGAAAAAGAAAGCGAGTTTCCGCGATGCGTGGTGTTGCTAAGATACGTTCATTCACACCTACGTCACTTCCTTCTCCCTAGTCTCCTGGGAGTCCAAAACGTGCAACATAGCCCCCCAGGCGCCCGTTGCAACGACATTGACACAAGCCCGGAGAGGTGAGCCCCCAGTGAAACGGTTGCGAAAAACCCCTCTGCGTCTGCAGAATCGTCTGAAAAATATTTGCAAGGGGTTTCATGTACACCCAGATCTACCAAGACAGCTGGAGGTAGTAGGGAACTGCATTCGCTTTTTACCAATCAAGAAATAAACTTGTTTCCACTCTAATCAAGAAACCATGCACCTTTCAGATTTAATTTACCGTTGCATTTTAGTATCGCGCACGAGTGTGGACAACCCAAGTTGTCCGCATTCGTGTTAAGACCAACATGCAATTTTCTCCTGGTGAGCTTTTGTCTGGGTCTGTGAAAAAAGGGGTGAGCTTTTGTCCGGGATTCGCGACAGATACCCTCATCCAGATCCCTACTTGGTTATCGTTTCCCGGCAGCACTGGTAGCGGAACTGTCAGCCAAGCCACTCTTGTTACGACACATTATGTATGCCCTTGTTGGGCTCTGTGGTAAGCGGTGCACCGCGGATCCAGAACATCCTTGCCTTTTTATGGCTTCTTGCGCCCTTACACTCCAAGAGGTCAGAGAAGAGGGCGCACGCAGGGGCTCTCGGGCAGCTCTAACAATGTTCCAGCGGTAAAATACTAATACTCCTTTATTTTTGTCAGGAACGAATTTTGAGTCGACCCTCCATTTCACTTTTCTCCCATTTATCCACGTGCTGGTAACCTCCTTTGTTTTTTTCTCTCTTGCGGCATGGCCTTGAGAGTTTTCTCGCGCGACAATCTCGGAGGCTATAATTGCAATTAGTTGTTTCATGAACAGGCCACCGCGCATATTGTTGGCGCTGGCTGAAGGGTTACCCCAGAAGTGCTCTGCACTACCATATGGAAGGAGGCTATGACAGTACTTACGCATCACCTCAAATGTGTGGGAGTCGGGGCGAATTTATGGATCAGGCTCGGGGGGTCTGCAGAGATCCGACGTCACAGGCGATCTGTTGTTCAGTTCTATTTCGTTGACCCAATAACTGCCATTTAATAAAAAAAAAAAAAACTAAACATTTCTTCCTCAAAAGAGTTGGTGTATGTAGTTTTTTTTTCCCCCCTATATAAAATATTTGCCCCAAGACGCTTAGAACAGGGGCGGGGAGGGGCGTATGTGCCACCCATGACACGTTTCCGATTCCAACTTGGGCAGGTCTTTCTGGTCTTGTTCTAGCATTTCCCGACCCAAGCCTGCATGGGAAACGTCGGGCAGACCCAGGACCGGGGCACGTCTCAGCATGTGCAGGGGCCGTCTTTCCCCCAAAGCAGAGCAGCCTCTGCACGATACCCTCCCCCACATTGCACAGACACCAGTCAAAAAGAAAGAGCCGTTCGTCTGCTGAAATAATACAATATTTACTCGATAATAAATACGTGACATATGCCGAAATGGATCCTCGATGTTTGCTTTCCGACAACAAAATGGGGTATGCCGTTGGAACATTCTCAAATACACAGCACTACAAATGTGAGCGACACTATAAAGACATAAAAAGGTGTGGCATTGATAAAAGTCATGCTGGCTCAGTTCTATGAATAAAAACATGGTTTAAAGATCCCAATCGTCGGGCTACCCTCTAACGGGCCAATCGGAGTGCCGGACATGTCTGCAGTCAGAGTCAAATTCTCGGCGGCAGCCGTTTCGAAAGAACGACACCCTCGTAGGCTTTGTGCTTAGTACAAAACCAGTAAAGCAATCAACAACGTTTTGACACGATTCAAATGCACAAAAAAAGCGCAAGGGGAATGTCCCACATGAGCGAGTGGGACCCACATCACAATGTCTCAGACTACGTGCAAACCACACTTCCAGCGGAGAAAAAAATATCCGAGGTCTCGACACTGGGGAGGAACTGTAAGGAACCCCAGGAAGCAACAGCAGACAAACTGGAAAGCATTTACTGGCGACAGCAAAACAGAATTCGCAAAACGCCCATGGTAGCTCTTCATTGGAATGTTTCAATCCAAATAGCGTTGCGCAGCGATTCAACATTGCATCGCTGCAGACCAAATTGGAAGCAGCCTCCTCAGAGTTGGCAAGCTTCCAAAGGACAGCCCTTTAGGCGCAGGCTGTAACTCGGAGCAATCGGAAAGCGCCACGATCGAACAGCTCGTACGGTAGCCTTTCCCTACACTCAAGGTGAACGGCCCAGCCCGACTTGTGCCCGACCTGCTGCGCATCGTCAGCCCGGACCTGGGGCTCTAGTCCGGACGCCCGGCAAAAATGTCGGCGAGGAATCCGGCAGCCGCGATTGGCCGGTGCCGCGCTCATCTTTCGCGCCTTCCAGTCGCGGCGGTCGAATTCCTCACAGACTTTTTCGCTAGGTGTCCAGATTGGAGCCCCCGTCGTGCGTCGTCGGCCTGGACTGTTTGGGTTTGCAATCGAGGTGGGTCAACGTCGCCACCGCCATACTGCTGCAGCGGGCCACCCTAGCCATTGCACTGCACCACCTTTTAACCCTCGTCAAGCTCGAGGTGCCTTTAGTGGCGCATGCTGCAGTCCCCGAAAGGATGAGAACGGCGGAAAGGTCTTTCGGGCGTCCCGTCTCCGGCGAGAGCTTTCTACCTTCGCCAACGCTTCGGCGTGTCGCGAGCCACGAGCACGCGCAGGAGGCTGAGCGTCTGAAAGACACGCCCTGCGGTTCTAACCCTGTCGGTGACCACAGAACCGGGAAGTGCTTCGACCGAACGGGATTGCTACAAAAGGCTACGAAACAAGTGGCGTCGACGTGGTGACGCTCCGACGGTGGGCTCGAGTGTACAGATGCTCGATGAACGGCACTCGAGAAAACACTGGTTAGGGGCCCGTAATCAAACAGTGAGTGGCAGCCACACGAAAATGGATAATTCAGAGTGGTTGGTTACGGGGCGGTGTAGCCGACATAATCCCAGCTCACCCTGGATCTCTAGGAGACATAAAAACAAAACGGAAAAAAAACTTTCAATCATCTAGGTCCCGAGGTGTAGCCTTAAAATTAACCGGCAACGTTTTCCATAGTATTTCATATACAATTCCCGGGACCGCACCCGCACTTCGAATCAACCAAAACTTCCAAATTGCCGAGTCTACACTCCTCCTGCTCTTCAAAGGCCACTCGCCCCTCAAAAGCGTGTCACCTCGGCAGATGTTTACTCAATTTCAATCATGACACTGGAATTCCAGACACTGTAGCAAAAACTAATTTCCCTTCAAAAGCACAAAAATTGCGCAGATTCTAGTTTTCTTCCGTCGCAAGCGACGACACTGGCAACCGAGAACCATGTCCCATCGCGTGACATAAAAAGTACCATTCTATAGGCAATTTATAAGCTCTAGGCTAATGAGCACTATCCTCGCTTTAACTCGATTAGAAAATAATAACAACATGAAGTTATACGCTCTATTCCAGAAATATTTGGCTAAAGCTCCATGAACAGCACTATTGCACTTTCCAAGACACAATGAACTCTTCTCGAGAGAAAGAAAAATCACAATGCTTTGCCGGAGTGGGCCCTTCAGGGAGGACGTCCCGGAAACGCCAAAGTTAAGTTTCGCTACCGCTGGGATGTACTAGGGCTTCCTTATACACATCACATCTTTCATTATATCCCAGAGTTATCTTTAAAGACTCACAAAATTTATCGCACACTTTTGCGGCGAGCACTCGGTGCTACACCAATTCAACGCGAGTCCCAGCCAAAAGCTGCAGCAGAAACAAACGAGTAATTTGTGCTTGTTGCTTACACAGTCATCACTCCGGCTGTGTAGGCTAGGACGACTGTTCGATCTCCACACCAGCATGTGCCAGTTTTGTTTGTGCATGCGTTGTAACACCATTTTTTATTCAGCTTTCTTCAGAGTTTTTCGAGATACTGCCGCCTCTGGACTGTAATGGGCAGGGGGGCTCTACGGGCAGAAATGCCATTTCCTTCTAGAGCCCTCGGTTTGAGAAACCAATGAGGCATAAACAAAAAGAACACGCATGCTAGCAACAGAAGCAGGCGCCGACTAGGTCTTTTCCCAGGTGGCCTTTTCATTTTTCCAACGAAGTTGAGGACAGCTTCTAGGGTACCGAGAAAGAAGACAAGAGCCCCCAAAATAAATGCTCTCGGTGCGCGTCGGACTACACGGGGGCAACATCGTCCGGATTCAGTGCTAGAGTCACTTCAGTGACCCGCCTGTGGTCATATTTGTTTTTAACTTGGAT
This sequence comes from Ixodes persulcatus, assembly GCA_013358835.2. Lineage (NCBI taxonomy): Eukaryota > Metazoa > Arthropoda > Arachnida > Ixodida > Ixodidae > Ixodes > Ixodes persulcatus. The sequence continues at coordinate 9,650 of JABSTQ010005129.1, forward strand.
GGCCAAATTTCCCACTTCTCAGAACCATACCAGAATAGCGCCAATGGAACACGCAGTACGGCGGGGTTCTTTCTGCGATGACGGAACCAGTTCGAGACACCTGGCTCGGGGTAAAAGAGCCTTTGCAATTGTTTCTCTCACAAACGAGGCTGGTACATGCGTGCAAAATTACCAAATCCTCGCATTAAAACTGGGTCCAAAATTACTTCGCTACATCGAGAAAAAATAAAAAGATGATGTGGTGGACGTACACGATGTAACAAATTCATTACACTGCAATTTTTTTTGGGGGGGGGGGAGTTGGGGGGGGGGGGGGGGGTCTCGCTTCATTTTGTAGCCGGGCTTCTATGGGCAAATGCACCTTTACCGTCGTCTACGTTTTCATCTCGAAGCTGCTTGGGATTCCGACGGTGCACTTTTGGCAACGACGCATGCTGCAGCGCGACGCTGTCGTCTCCTCTCCGATGCCTGGCAACTCGGACCATCGTATTTCTTCGAGACAACGTCGGAAATCGCGGAGAACGCGTTAAACAGTCGCACAATTCCATTTCCAACTGCACCATTGTAACGCCATCGGCATTAACTGTGACTGGGTGTACCAGCTGGTTGCAAAGATGGGCACCACCCGCTTCTTTCACTCTATGGCAAAAAAACGGCGCCTCTTTGCGGACCGTCGTCAACGGAGGGTTTCGTGATTCCACCGAGGGTAAAAGAGAGACATCCAACCTTTGGTGTTTGAGAACCGATGAAACTATTCCAGTCGCTCGGCCCTCACGTGCGCGACGTATGGCTGAAACGGGACGAGTTAAACTTGTCCGCTTTTATACCGTAAAAACAAAAAGCGAGCCAACGCAAAAAGTATCAGAAAATTTTCCCACGAAAATTAAAGGCAACAAGCCGTTCCCGGCAGCTGGTATCCTCACAACCAGCTCGCGGACTGCTCCCACGGTTCGAACCATTGCCGGGGGGCGGCGCGATCTACGGGTCAATTCCCGCTCGAGGGTTAAACAACGCTACGATTCTTACAGGGCTTGGCAGTTACACAAAACCGTGCATTTCGGGAAGTAATCTAACCGTTGAGGATTCCCACGTCAATCCATTGACACACCCAAGGCACCGTCACATTGAGGAAACTGTTCAACAACTTTGTCCGTAAACACGAGAGAAAGACATTTTTGGCGACTGTGCCACGTTGCGGCAACGCCAGCAAGCACCTTCGCAGACGGTCGGAGAACGCCCCATCATACTGCGCCACAAACACAAAAGACCCACCACCACACTTCGTTTTCTTTTTAATAATAGTAATGGCGACTTACTTCGATTTGTCTGCAACGAGGCATTGCTGCACACGAATGGAAAGGATTACAAATTCTCACGGCACGACATCCGCCAACGATTGAATGGAAAAGATATACACGGGGAGCATTTTCCATTAATTTCATCAAAATGCTCTTCATTAGCCGACGACACGGCAGGGTCTAAGGAGGAAATTGCAGGTATTTCCACGATTCTTCGCCAATATACAAAGTGGTTTTGTGCTCCAAATCCCATTTCTAGCACACAAAGGGTCAGTACCAAAAGCGACGTTGGCGTAGTCAACCGGCAACGCCGACGTCGCATAGAAATTGCAAACGACAGTTTAAGAGTTACCCCGGTCGGGATAAAAAAAAATATTTTTCGATGCCGTCTCGCGCTTTGAATTATTCTGTGCTGCTTTTTTTTCCTAGATGAATTCTAATAACTTTCAATGATTGCGTAGACACATAGACACATCATCTTATGATGCTAGGAATAAAGTGCCCAACAAACAATGTGGAAATAGTGCAAGTAATAAAAGTATTTGTCAAGTTATCTCGGCCGCACATTTGGCTGGATTTTACTGGTGTGTTCGCGGTTAAATTCTTAGAGCAAAAAAAAGGCACATTACAGATCGGACCCTCTCAAAGTTCCGCGTTGTCAGTACACAATTAGCTCAATGACCAAACTCTGCAACACGCGCCGTCCAACACAACGCATTCTCGCTTCCGCTGCCAAGAGTCGCACCAGAGCGACACTGCTGCCCGCGACGTGCTGCCGTTCCCGCAACGTGACAAAATCGTCGGGCAACAGAGAGGACGACCGACTCGACCGATCGCCAATGAACACATCGCATCGACGTTGCCGCGCTTCCTCAATGCGGCGGGGCCTTTAGCAACAGCGATAAAACCTTCGTCGATAACATCTCGTTAAATAAAATCGGCACGCCACGGCCGAGGGGGACGATGTCGACGCGCCTTCCGACGAAGCAACCAAATTGGGGACGTCGCGGCGACCGGCCGGGTCGTGGCGACGGGGACGGCAACGAATCGCCGGGCACCGCAACCGGTACGTTACACTTTTCCCGACCGACCGCTGTCGGTTCCCGAGCGTTTCAGGGCGGTCCCGAGCGGAGGACCGGGACACAAAAGGAAAGGCGAGGACAAGGCATTCCGACGGAGCTTGCGTTGGGGGTTCGACGACGCGGACGGGAGCGGACGAGATACAGCACCTACTTTTTGGCCAAAGGTTCGGTGCTACACGCGCTGCCGTTTCAACGCGACGCGCACCCCCAGTCGCCGCGATCATTCCGGCGGGGTCCGGGAAAACAACCCCGGTCGGCGGCGAGAACACCTCTGAGGGCACTCGCATGGACTCGCTCTCGGACACCCCGCGCTTTCTCTCGAGCGACGTGCAAATTTCGCTCACTTCCTCCGTCGCACGCATTAAGAAAACTCCCGACGCCCCAACGAACGGGAATTTCCGGGGAGGAAAGCGACGCCTAGGGCGTGCGCTCGGTCGTCTCACGCTCCGAATAAATTATCCGTTCTAGACGTCCTCCTTCGAAACGTGGGGGGCGGTGAGGGGAAGAGGGGGGAGGGGTCGTGTGACCGTGGTGCGAATCGGAGGCGTGGCTGAAAACAATGGCAGGCTTTGCGAGGTGTTGGGAGCCACCGGCCCTGGGTGCACACAGACGACAAGACGACGAATGTGGCAATGAAGCTCGGCGCCGACAAGCGGAGGGGGGACACGAGAAGGACCAAATGGCGACGCACCAACAGTGGCGACATACAGTAAAAGCTGCGTGCAAGGGCGGGTGGAGGGCGGGCAGGGGGGTGGGGGGAAGGGAGGGAGAGGGAGGGGTCGGTTCCCGACGGCCGGCCCCTCCAAACAACATTGACGCTGCGTTCTATTCATAAAACTGGCAAAACGGCCTTTGACTAAAATGGACTCTCCCGACGGCTGCGTGTGTCCCTCTTCGAACAAACTCCCGGGCGTGGCAGGCAAGTTGGAAGCACCCGCAAGAAGGTGCTCGGGCGGCGTGGGAGCTGCGCCGCCGCGGCCGAAACCGGTGACCGAAGCGCACACGCTGCAGCTGCCCCTTGGCCAGCCCGGTCCGCTTTCCCCGGGCCGGCCCGGAGTTTTCCCGGGGCCGAGCTCAGGCGAAGTACATGACCTTCAGGGTCTCCGGGTGGATGGTGACGGCGCGCGCCAGCGCCACGACTGTGCGGTCGTCGCCGTTGCTCGACTGGTGGCTGCCTTCTCCACTGAAAAAAGAGACAACCACGTCAGGCGCTCCCTTTCTTGCAATGTCTGCACTCCGATTCGCAAAAGGGCAAATGCTAAAACCCCCGTAAGCTCTGGAGCAAGGTGCATAAAAGCTCTCTGCGGGAGTTCAGTGCGAATTGCTCCGACGCACTTCAGTTGCCTCGGCAAAGCCGCAATTTTACCGTTTTCCAAGTCACACTGAAACAGGATATGGTTGCTTGGTAAGAAGTACGCAACCTTCAACTAACTTCTCTTTTTTCTTTTTTTTCCCCCCCGTGGCGCGTTACATTATTTTTGTTACGAGGCCCATTTCAAATGTCGTTAGGCCTACGTCAGTAAGTGGACCCACCAGATGGCAAGCACAGAGTTTCTTTTAACTGAGACTGCACCACTCGATGCAATACGCGGCAGCAATCACAGATCGCACTGATGCAGAATCGATACATGCGGAGCAAACCTACGATCACTGGCTATCTTCACATTGACATACAATGCAGAGATAGAAAGACAGCCACACCGAAACAAGATGTGCCCGTTTTCTTTTCCTTTACCATTCGTAGAGCAATTTTACGACGGTCGTTCGACCATCACTGTCAAATGACCCTTTCAGTCGCTGTATATGCGGGCAAAGCATTTCCTAAGCTGCAGTCTTAGACTCGCATAATCGACAGAATTACGCCCAACTTATTCGGCTCTTCGCCTTCGCGCTCGGATTGTGTGGCCACGGCTACTGCCGTCCACTTTCCATTGTTCAGGGGTATTGCAACCGGCTCGATGCCCGTCCATTAAGCTTCTCTACGGCATAAAAGTTTCACGGTTAGGTTTATTCCATAAAATTTATTTTCATAATCGCCTCTTGCTCGACCAAATGATAACTTTCCCCGTTTACGTCTTAGTCTTATCACACGTCGATCATCAGTCCCAAGCTCATTAACAATGACATTTCCCCCGTCCTTTCTTCCTTGTACAGCATGAGAACGGAACCACCTCTCCGGTTTGTTTGCTACCATCACTGACCTTAACTTGTTCCGAAATACTGTCACTAACCATCTTATGAAATGATCCAATTTCTTTGTGACTGTTTGTTTGTTGTCATAATACACCTTGCTAGTTATAGTTTTCCTTCTTTTTTTCAACTGCTCTCCCCCTTCATAATGCCTTCGGGCACCGAGGATACACGCAATAAATAAATATTAATAAATTAGTTGCCGAGATCGCCAGGCCCGTCTCGGACGCGCGACCAGATCGGCGTCCCCAGGGGATTGCCACCGCCAAACAACCGCCGTCGGGTCGGACGCGAGATTCGCTCCGGCGTCTCCTCGGCGACGGCGGCCGCGGTCCCGGCGGGTCCTCACCTGTCGTGCTCCTTCTCGACGAGGTGGTAGCGTGCCCGGAAGGCCACCAGGTGGGCGTAGTAGGCCGGGGCCGGGATGGACACCGACCGGGTGCAGCGCACGTACGTGTGGCACAGCTGGTACGTCAGGCACTGCAGCTCATCCGCAGAGAACTGGTTGTCGTCCCACAGCACGTGGTAGTGCGACGGGCGGCTCGTGCCCTGCACACGAGACCGGAGAGCGTGCCAGCCGTGAGCCTTTCCCGCAGGGAACCAAGTGCTCGAGTCACGAGTCGCCATTGTTCCTTTGTACCGAACATAGATCATTCCAGTTGGGTGAGAACGAAGAGGGAAATGAAGCCACAACGTTTGTACAGTTCCGACGGTACAGCCCACAGGAACTGCCCAAACGTTGAGAATGGCCAGTTTGTCGTCTGCTATTGGGCAGGAGATCGAACTATAGGGGGCGCTTTGACCCGTTTGTTTCCCCACACCTCGGTGTTGACTCAACACAAGGACTGTGCACATGCCCACAGGCCTTATGGGCATGTCCATGTCATCTTCTACAATAGAGTGCGGGGCACAGTGTAATGTAAAAAATACTAACAATCGACGAAGTGATGTTAAGTGCCGGGGATCTATCCCGAAGCAGTCGTCAGAGAATGCAAGCTTGACCCACTTGGGCTTTTGTGCTGAGCTGGGCACCGTGCATGCTGCATTGTTCATGCAGGCAGTAGTGGAAACAAAAGAGCCCCTCCTCCCCCCCGAACTACAGGCGAACGCTGACGCCGCGTTCGGTTATGTCGGCCGAGCACTGAGTCATTGTATTTGTTGTCACCATCCATGTAGTTCTAAAGTTAGCCACTTGGGGCGTCACAGTCTGTCCTCCTCCCCGATTGGGATCACTCACGTGCCCTTTCCCTCTTTTAACTCCGCCAAAATGCCCGGATGCACGTGGATGGCGCCACAGTCGAACGAAACGACACAAAGGTGTGGAGAGGACCGGCTGTCGTACAACAAATGCCTGAAAGCTCTTTTTCTTTCTTTTTTTTTAAGATGGTGCGGCAAGAAGCAAGTCACTTTTTTTTTTGGTCTGAAAAACATTCTCAGCGTTATATAATTGTCCTCTCCTATCGACACGTGTAATGCCGACGTCATCATACTAACAGAAACCTGGTTATCGGAAAAGATTTCTAACAATGGAATTCTTCAGTGTGAAAAAACTTTCAGTATCTATCGACGTGATAATAGTTCTAGATTAGGGGGAAGTGTCGTAATCGCGATTTCAGAGCACCTTAACCTTCTTCACATTGCTTTTGCTTCTCGCCTAGAAATTGTTTGCGCAGAGGTACGCATTAACCACCTCGACGTCATCTTATGTGCGTGTTATCAGCCCCCTAACGCTTCTTTAACCTTTTGCATTCGACCTTCATGACGTATTAAACCATATTGTTGTAAGGTATCCGCATTCACCAATTTTTTTATTGGGAGATGTTAATTATTTCAAAATAATTTGGACTGCTAATGGCCTGCTTATCTCTAATTTATAGAGTGAAGGCAAGGCGCATTGTTTGTAAACGTTTGCACCGATTTTAATTTCTCCCTGCTTATAACTCAGCCCACTCGAACTGCAGCGTCGTGCGCAAGTATACTTGATCTGGTCCTGACGATTTCTCCCGATCTAGTCCACTGGTTAACATTATTACCTCGATTAAGCAATCACTACTCAAAAGAGCCGTTAATCGTTCAATCAAAAACCCTAAATATATTAGGGACTGCAACAAGGCCAACTTTGATTGCATCAATAGGGAGCTCGAAATATTTGTGGATGAGTACATGCCAGGCTTTTTTAATTGCACCATAGAAAATAGCTGGTCCCTGTTTAAAGACAAGGTGAACCATTTACAGTAGAATCTCGATAAACGGAAATCGCTTAAACGGAATTGTCGCTTAAACGAAACAACTATAGCGGAGTTGTTCGGTTTTGTATTCATGCAATGTAAAAATATTCCCGTTAATCGGAACTCAAATTCTCGCGCCTCCGGGTAAATGGAACTGAAAACGAAACTATGTCGCCGACATATTTTTCGCTATCGCAGAAAAGAAAAATACTCTTGAGTAATAAAACAGTATTAAAAATGTCCTTAATATTTATTAGCTTTATTGCCCAAAATTAGCATGTACGCATGTTTTTTTAGAGTTTTATTTTCTCATTTTTACGCATAGATGGCTATGTTGGGTAGGCTTGGCTCAACAGGGATTCTGCTCGCATCTTAGGCCTAGTGTCCTACTTTCTGCGATGGCGGCCACGAAGCGACAACACCGTGCGCTCACGTTAGAAAAAAAGATTGAAGTCATTAATGATTTCGATAGCGGTTGCTTCACGAAAACGGCGCTTGCAACGAAGTATGCCATTCCCAAAAGTAGCCTGACAAGGATTCTTCACGACAAGGAAAAGCTGCGGAGTGCGTTCAGCAGTACGCAATTTGGACCAAAGAGGATGATGATGCGACCCCCCGAACACGAAAAGCTTGAGAAGTGCTTGGCGTTCTGGCTAAGAGCCCGGAGTGAGAACCTTCCCGTCGTTGGACCCATAATGGGAATATACAAAAGCAGCAATTTCATGTTTTTGTCATTATTTTGCCTTCTACATTCACTTGCTGGTGTTTACAAATTGTGCACTCGTGGAAACAGCATTTAACCCTTTCGCTTCCGCAGCATCCACGCCCGTTCCCGCGAGCTGTACCACGCAATTTTCCCCCAAGCGGACTGCCGTGTGTGGAGTCGCAAAGAAAGCTCTATAACTTCTGTTATATAACTCGCAGGTGAACACTTTTTACTTTATTTTGTTCGGGAATGATTTCCGGAAGCAATTCACTTAGAGTACCTTGCGGGTGTGGAAGGTCTTGAAGCAGACGGGCATGTGAAGTGCCACTTCACATTTCTCGCACTCCCGGCTCTCGCTCTTCTTCCCCTGGGCCTTACATACATGACATTGTCTGGATGGATTCTGCTTGATTGCATTCGGTGGGATCTGGCGAGGGAAGTGAGCCCACTCGCAGGCCTCTATCCGCATCGGTGAAGCACCAACGGGCGGTTTGCCTCATTCGCTTGCCTGTAATCTTGGCGGAGAGGATGTAGCTGTTATAAACAGCGATGTCCATGATGTAAAAAAATATCTTCTTGTAGCCCTTTGCATACCTTCGCATTATAGGAAAGGAAGCCAGCTGTTGGTCTTCCCGATCCACACCTCCCATTCCTCGGTTGTAGTCCTGGACAACCTGGGGCTTCAAAACAGGCAGGTCACTCCGGCGCTGTTTCTTGCCAGTGTCAGTCACATTGGCTGTAGTGTGACATGTTGAGAGCAGGTTGACAGGCTTCTTGTCCTGCCATGTCAGGGCCATAACGCCGTGCGAGAAGAAGGTCTTGCACTCGCCTTTTTTCAGCTGGATATTTTTTACCTCCTTCGGCATGTTTTTACGGTGCACCCTAACAGTACCCACAGCGTTTGATCCAGCTTGGTGTATGTGAAGGTACAAGAGCGGTGAGGAGTACCAATTGTCCATGTAGACTGTGTGGCCGTCTGCGAGACGATCACCGACAAGGTTGATGACGACGGCCTCACTGCACAACATTCCGATGGTAGCAGGAGTTTGCTCACTTTTTCCTGTGTAGACAGAGAACTTCAGACAGTAGCCACTGCCAGATTCACATAGCTTGTAGAATTTCACGCCAAAACGGGCTCGTTTTGAGGGGTTGAACTGGACGTATGAGAGACGACCACGAAATTTCATCAAACTTTCATCCACAGCAAGACCTTCTTCTGGAGAGTAGGCACTGCCAATAGACTTGATGATGTAGTCCAGTACAGACCGTAACTTCCTCAGCTTGTCATCACTTGCTGGAAGGTTGTTGTCAGAGAGATGTAGATATCGGGAGAGTGCCCAGAAACGTTGTCTGGGCATCACCGTCCCGAAAAATGGTGTGCTGATGACACTTCTTTTTGACCAATATGCCTAGATACTGCTCTTCTTTACTTGGCTCATTAGCACACAGAGCGCAAAGTAGGCTTTCATCTCCGCCGGTGTCGTGTCATGCCATGTAGGGTCCGCCTTGGAAGACTGCTTCTCCTTTGCATAAGCGTTGGTGTGCCTTGCAACCATGTCCCAAAAATCGTCTTCGAGGAGAGCGTTGAAGATGCCCAAAGGACAGGGACTTTCACCTACTTTCAGTCGGATGGCTCGCTTGACACCTGGACTGCCACTAAACGACAGTTTGATGACATTCTCTGAACTGTCTTCTTCCTCCCACTGCCAATCTTCATGTCTAGGCTTCTTTGACAGTGGTGGAGAGGAAATAGAAGTGTCTCGCGACACACACATCGCCTTCACAGTCACTGCCGCTCTCACCGTCACTCTCGTCGTCGCTACTTTCTTGGTCCGATATATCTTCTAGATCGTCGCCACAGTCACTTTCATCATCACTCTCGAACACTAGCTCGAGGATTTCCTCACGTGTGAGCGCTTTCTTTTTTCGCGACGCCATGTTTCGGACACGGCGAAAGAATCGACAGAGAAAACAGAGCTGCAAACTTTTTCTTTTTCTATACAACCAAAGCTCAAAAATAGTGGACAATTATGTCCATCTGGTGTAAAAACGACAAAACAACAAGAACCCAGTGTGCAGGGAAGCACCATCTATTGGGGCCTTTTAAAAACAATGCGCTTTTAGAAGGACGGCGATCCGCCGGCTTCTTGCACTTTGGCCTTGGCGGAAGCGGCCGGCAGATCGCCGGCTTTGGAAGCGAATGGGTTAAGCTGGCATTCAACATTTTTAGTGTACCTACACTACATACTCTCAGTAAATGAAACTCCCGATAAATGAAACAGATTTTCCTGGTCCCTTCAGGTTCCGTTTATCGAGATTGTACTGTAGTTAATAAATACATACCCTTATGCATTGTTCTGTGCAAGCAATGTGCTGCTGGGTGAAAAGGGCGTCGTCGGGTTGCATGCAACCCGACGACGCCCTCGAGGTCACGTGACCCCCCCCCCCCGAGGTCACTTGACCCACCCCCCCTAGTACCCTTCCCTCCTTTTCCTCAAGAGCTGCGCTCTAATTCGGCGTTACAGGGAGTTGTAAACGGCTTTCATTTTTTTTTTCTTTCATGACACACTTCCTTCCTTACCGATAGAAAATGCCAAAACATTCTGGAATGTAATAATCAAAGCAGAACTCAGTATCTCCAAATGATTGAACTGGTATAGCCTTTCCTTTCGCTGAATGTTGTTCAGTATTGAATCAAGTGGGTTCTCCAAGTCGTTCTTGCAAGTTTCCTCTGTCTTTCTGACACTGGCGTTACAAATTTCCTGCCTATGAATCCTGTTTCTATTGGCTGGGTTGGTGTAACGCATCTAATCAAAAATTCAAAGCTTTCTTCATCATCTCATCAGGAACTAAAGGTATTAACTCAAAAATTTTGAAAAATATTGAAGTGTACTTATTTATTATATTGCCTAGTCGTGTTTTTTCCCAGTCACTAGGGTCTTGTTTGGTACCGAGGGATCGGAAGGTGGGCGAGGTGGTTCCTTTATTTAAGTCTGGTGGTGTGCACTCACTACAGGCCCATCTCATTAAAGGGCAACTCCGCTCAATTCCGAAAAATTTAGGTTTACATGTGATTCCATTTCACAAAGCAATACTAAACAGCTCTACGTCTTCGGATTCGCGAAATGTGGAGTATTATTCGTGTAATCTTAATTTAAACATCTGCTGATACCGAAACCGAAACTTCGGTTGCGTCAGGCAACATTGGCCTCGTGTCGACAGAGTCATGGCCACGTCACGTCGAACCACGTGGTCTTGTGAAGTTCGTGGGGGCGAGGGACAGGACACGCGACGCGGGCAGGTCGCTTCGCATGGCGTGGACGGTGATGGCCCGGGCGAGAGGGGGAAGGGGAGAAGACGAAGGAGAGGGGGAGCGGAGAAACAGACCGATAAGCGCGCAGGGCAGCGCAAACTAGCGCATCCGCGTTACGGTGATCACGTGGACGCTGTTGAGCCAACACCGGGAGGAGAAACTCATGACGTCATCGTTCAATTTTGCTCTAAGAAGTAAAAACAAACAAAACGTGAGAATGACGTAGTCATGCCTCTGACGTAGTGGGTCAACGTTGACCGCTCCAACTCCGTCGCATTGACTGCGCTGACGATTGCGCCTCGCGTCGCACGCTAGAGTTGGCAGATTTCGGCGAATCGGCTCATTTGAAAGTTTGCTGGCCAGTTTATTAAATATATAGACGGAATTAGATTGTAATATTTGACATAGGGTCTTCCTACATGATACTGAAGAGGGCTGCATAGTTTTCTAAATATCAAAAATGAAGCGGAGTTGCCCTTTAACTAGCATTCCCTGCAAAATTTTCAAACATATATTTTATTTCAACATGGTTAAATTCCTTACAACTAATTCATTCTTTATGTCATGCCAGCACGGATTCCACAAATCATTCTCATGTGAGACTCAACTAATATTATTTACAAAATAACTTTTTACTGCTTTAGACAATGGATTTTACGTTAACTGCATATTCCTAGATTTCTCTAAAGCTCTCCATCTTGTTTCTCACCAACTACTTTTTTTTAAAGTTAAGCACGCCAATCATTGATAGGCACATTACTGGTTGGATCGAACACTTTTTATCTAACAGAACCCAGTTCGTAACCGCTACTTATTTTGACTCTTCCCCTAGCGCAATCGGCTCTGGTGTGCCGCAAGGCTTTGTTCTCATTTACATAAATGATTCATATTTCATTTCATTTCATTTATTATGTCTCTCAGGGCCCGAAGGCATTACAGAGAGGAGTGGGGCACAGTAAATAGAACAAAGCAAATAACAATGAAAAGGCAAAAACTACACAAAATAACTACTAAACATCATTTAACAGGTTTGTAATGGCACTGTACATGGAATAAAACAAATATCAATGAAAAGGCAAACAATACACAAACTTACTACTAAACATCATGTAACAGGTTAGTAATGGCAATCTTAAATTTATCTGAGGCAGTGATTGTGACAATGGCTGCGGGAAGGCAGTTCCAGTCAATCGAGGTTTGAGGCAAAAAATAGGCATTAAGGGTAGGTGTGCTGCAATGAGGGATCCCAACTTTTAATTGATGATCGCTGCATGATGATATGTAAAATGGTTGAGAAAATAGTGCTTGGTGGAGAGTAGGGTTAGAGTGATAAATCTTATGGAACAGGCATAGGCGGGATATCTTTCGACGAAGAGAAAGAGTGGGCAAGGATAGAGATGCTTTCATTAGAGTGGTGCTAGCTGTGCGGTGATAATTAGAAAGTATAAAACGGGCGGAGCGGTTTTGAATGGATTCTACGGTAGATGCAAGGGTGATACCAGGGTTCCAGATTGAGGCGGCATATCTACCATCTCATCCATCAAATTATTTGCTGACGACTGTGTAGTTTTTTGTGTTGTATCCTCTAGTGCCAATACCTTCATACTTCAGTCTGACTTTAACAAAATTTCTACTTGGTGCGACACGCGAAAAATGTGTCTTAATACTAATAAATGCAAAGTAATGCAAATCCCCCGCCATACTAATAGTGAAAACTATTCCAACTATAACATTGTAGGGTCTGTGATGGAACAAGTGATGTCAGGTGTCCATATCACTGCTAATCTCTCCAGGCAAAGGCATATCAACCATATTGTAAACAACGTTAATAAAATGCTTGCGTATTTACAACAAAACTTTTCTATGGCGCCTTCATCTTTAAAGCTTTTACTCTACAAAACTCTTGTCCGTCGCAAATTTGAGTATGCTTCTGCGGTGTGGGATCCAAGCCTAGACTTTCTTACAAATAACCTAGAATCTATACAAAATTGCAATGCACATTTTATTTTGCCTAACTACCATCGTGGATCAAATGTTTCATTAATGAAAGCTATTGTATTTTCCGGTGTATAAGACACACTTTTTTTTCCCCAAATTTTTGGCAGTGCGTCTTATACAACAATGCATCTTTATGTATACTGCAAACGACTTAATTTTCGCGAGGACCAAAGCAAATCGCCTACAATTCGTGAAAAATAGGTTCCGCAAACAATTCCGGTAAAATATAAACATATTGGAATCTATACTGACATCCCACCGTATCGCGAAAATTAGAACCCGCGAATTATTCCAAAATTTCAGCTTTGGCCTAAAACGCGAAATATTGAGCCCGCAAAAAATAAGTCGTTTACAGTATCCTTTTTCTTTTTGGCAACTCTGAAGGAACTCCAGTTGATGCTGATTAGTCTTTTTTTAAACTATTATGAAAGCTCAATGCAAATGATGCGTCATAAATGCAAGTCTATGCAAATGCAAGCATGTAGGTGCGTCTTATACACAGGTGCGTCTTATATACTCATTTTTACTTAGAAACTTGCAAAAAGTGGTGGGTGAGTCTTATACAACGATGCGTGTTATACACCGGAAAATATGGTACTTTAGAGCTTTCTCATCTTGCTCTACACAGAAACATGTCTAACTAGCCATTTTCATAAGATTCACCATCAAAATCATTCACTGAAAAGCGAGCTGCTTTTAGAACCGGCATACCTGCCATCCCGTGAGGGCCAGTCATAAGGTAGGTCTCCCTCACTGTCACTAACACATACTTTTGTCATTTATTCCTAAAACAAGCAACGAATGGAACCACCTGCCCACCTCGATCGCCACCATAACCGATCCACTCAATATTAAATTAAAATTTTCAACCCACCTGGATGCCCGCGTGGGAGCAGAGGTAGAAGTCGAACTCGGTCGGGTGGGTGATGCCCAGGTCGACCGTGGTGCCCGCGGGGATGTTGCCGCTCTTGCCAATCTGCTCTTTCTTGTCCGAGCAGAAGAGGCGCGTGTGGTGCCGCTTCTGCACCACCACGAAGGTGATGCCCGGCTTGTAGTCCGCCTCCAGCTTCATGCAGGCCTCCCGCACCGCCAGCAGCTCGTGGTGCAGCACCTGCTGGAACTGACCCTCCGACACGCCGTCCCGGTAGAAGATGATGCGGTTCGGCTTGAAGCGCGTCGACTTGTAGAACTGGATCAGGAGCTCCTTCACCATCGAGGCCAGGTCCTGGATGATCTCCTGCCGGTGCTGCTGCACCCGCACCGTGGCCGCATACCGGCTCGGGTGGGCGTCCATGCTGCCTACCACCTGCGCCGACCGACCGTTCGGAAAACCCGTCCCTTCCTCTGCACGGCAATTTTGACGCACACCGTGCGAACAGGAAGGAGCCGTCCGTATCAGTTCGGGTCACGTGACCTCGGGGGGGTATAAAGTAAATAAAGTAACTCTTATTTGATTTGAATTGTCGAGGTGAGGGCATTGGGTGAAAAGGTAGAGTGCATTAACAAAAGAACAGAGCAAGAAACTTGCATAGCGAAGGGGGTGCATTCATTACGTAAGGGAAAATGAAAGAAAGAAAATGAAAGACGTTTACAATTCCCTGTAATGCCGAATTAGAGCGCAGCTCTTGAGAGGGAGGAGGGGAGGATACGGAGAGGAGGGTATGCCCTTCCTCTTTCGTACCTTCTCCTCTCCCTCTCCCCCTCCTCTCATTATTCTCCTCCCTTCCCCCTCTCCTGTGAAGACACTCTTGACTCTTGTGATGTCACACGTGAAGGTTGCACGAGTGAAGGTTGTGACCTTCAAATGACCTTCACTGTGAAGGTAGTGACCTTTGTGACGTCACTTGTGACCCTAGTGACATCACGTGTGACGTCATTATGGTAAACGTCCCATTATGCAACGTGTGGTTACGCCAACAGCGACCACACTGGAAACGGGCGCCTAAGAGCTGCGTTCTAAAATTTAAAGAATGTCATGGGCGGTGCGTTCATTAGGGGAGTAATACGGTTCATGCTTGCCAAACCAATCAACCGCCCGCCTTTCAACACCTGAACTTGCTCTGCAAGTGGGAATGGGTGGGAGCACGATCACATTGCAGAAGATTGACGTACGACAGATTCAATGACCGCGCACGCAGCTTCCATTGCCCTAGCAGCTTAGCGGTGAATGGGGCATACATAAGAAAACGAGCGTGAATTGAGGGTATTGTTTTGTTCCCAGTTCAGGGTGTGCAAACTCGAGGTAGTACGTTCTCGTGCCCGGGACCTGTGAGGGTCGACAGTGGGGTGCCTTAACCTACCGCGGCGATGGAAGGCTTCTTGTTGTCGCCGGCCGGCGGGTGTGTGACGTCCGCGCCCAGGAAGATGACCGGCTCGTTGAAGACTTTGGGCCTGATGCTGGGCACCAGGATGCTGTTGATACCGCCCAGCTTCACATTGATCTTGAGGCACAGGTTTGAGAGGGTCTGGGGAGACGTCTTGTTCACGTTTTTGGCCTGCACGCACTGCGTCGCCATCCCCAGCACCGTGTCCCCCACACGCTTCACCTCCGCTGCAAGGGAACCCCAACATGCCACACGGTCAGCCCCGAGCGCTCACCACAAGCCCAAGGTCGAGCGTCGGAGAGATTGCAGGCAGATGACCGCTGGATTACGATCATTTGCACAAAGATACAGTGATGTCTCGCTAATCTGGACACCTTTGTTTTCTCAAAGAAGTGAGTTGTCGATAACGAGACAGTTCCTCCCCAAGTATGTTGTCTAGATAGAGGGGCATTCGTGTTAGCGGCATTTGTATGAATGAGACATGACCATACATTCACATTATTTACTGCTAGTATCTTCAGGCTCACACTTTCCTTCGTTCTAAAGGTATCTCAAAAGGAACACAAAACAAGGACAAATTCGTAGCATCTGGGTCGTCCAACTATGTGCATACCTGCCAACCCAGCAATGTTGAAATTCAGCCGAATAATAGGGGGCGGGTCTACTGCAGCTGCAAAAGCATGCTGTTTAAAGGACTGCAGCAATAAGCTTTGCGCGTCCGCAGCCATTTCCCCGATGATGGCAGCTTCTTCACACTGTCCCATTTTGGAAATGTCTTCCTAAACAAGCCTCCAATGTGGTACAACTGCAAAGGGAAAGAAACCCTATGTCCCTTAAGACATAGGGTAGCCAACTTGGATGTCCATGATCGGATCAATACCGCCTAGAAGACGAGGCCTGCTCATTACGACATTCTAAGTGGATCCTTAACCCACCCCAGGCGGCAAACACGCTAAAGTTGAAAGAGAGTATGCTGCAAACTGCACAATGCATGTCTCGGCGCCGCTCTGCATCTTGCACTTGGTGCTGCCGACCCGTTTTCACAATAGCAGTTATTGGCAAGGTTTTACAATGGCAAGGGTTCACAACAGCAAGGTTTTACAGCGGCAAGGTTTCGCGTTCATGACTAGGAAAATTCGTTGCTAAGTTTGGTGGAATAACTGCTCCGCTAACTGTCAAGGTGTTGCGTTACGTTGTGACACGGTCAGTGACACTGGAACGTCACACGACACGATGATGTCACATTGCACTATGATGTCAAGTGACACCATAATGCGTCAATGTGATGTCGTGGCACGCGATGCCACTATGTTGCATGACGCTATGACATCCCGACACCATAATGTGGCATTGGGATGTCACAGCGTGTGACACCACAATGTCACGTGACATAGTCAGGGTGTCCAGCAAATTAATAATTTCCCTGGCTTTTGCAGGTTTTCCCTGACAATTTCAGGTTAAATTCCCTGACCACTGTAGAGGCGGTTAAATATATAAGACCATTAAAACACAAGGCATTGAGCATTGAGCATGGGCTTAATCCAACTTGCATATTCCAAAATATTCGGGTTTGTGCAGTCCGGATGAAACGAGCACTTTCTTGCCGCCGACATCGTCGGCGAAGAGGCCACTCCTGGAAAGGAAACACGATAAAGACACGACGCTCAACCACACACGTCAATAACCGAATGGCAGCATGGCCGCATGGCCGCCAGATGCACACTTTCGGATACTTTCGGCTTAGGGCTTGGATTGGATTGGGGTCTGTGGCTTTCCAATTTGTTACTTAATCTAGTAGCTATAACTGGATCTAGCCTAGTGTCACGCTCTCAATTTCAATCCAATCCAAGGCTTGGACTGGATTTGGCGGCTGTTCCCTTTGCATCGTTTAGAAGACTCTACATTGGGTAAGCAGAGCCCGCGCTCCGCTCTAAGCAGAATTTATTGCCTATTTTTTGCCCCCAAGTCCTGAAGTCTTTGCTCAGGGCACTCGATGGTGTTTCCGGCTCATTTTCCCCGACTGGGCTCGCTCTTTGACAATATCCCTGACAATTCTCTAATTTTTCCCTGTAACTAAAATTTCCCTGACGATTCCCGGTTTTCCCGGTCGCTAGACACCCTGCATAGTGCTGCCACATGACACTGGGATGCCAGTGACACTATTATGTCACGTGACGACATCGTGGCATCTCAGGACGTCCCGGCAGGTGCCGCACCGGGAGGAAGAAGAGGAAGAGCTAATGAGCAGCGAGTACCGTAGACGGGGGTCTTGCCCGGCAGCACGACCACGACCAGCTGCAGGCCCTGGAAGGTGGACTTGAGGTAGCGGAACATGGGCTCCACCTGGTCCGGGCCCGTGGCATACTTGCAGAAGCAGGGCTGCCCGATGATGGGCATGCCCGCGTCGTTGCTGATCTTCTGCAGCTGCTGGGTGAAGTTGCGCAGGGCGTCCTCTCGGCACGTGCGCTGGGGCGCAAAGCAGGCGATGGCCCAGATGCGGATCTCGACCCCCGTGTGGAACTGCTTGCCCCGCATGTCCCACACCCCTTGGTTCGGGATGGCCTGCTGCTTGGTCCGCCCTCCATACTGTAGCTTTGGAGGAGGCAGAATGCGACCTCGTACCTCCATCATAGTATTACTGATGGAGAGACCAAACTCCTGCACGTAGGGGTCCGTGTTGAAGTCCGCCTTGCGAACCTGCATCAAGGTTGGGGAACGGGCCCCCGAGACACAAATCAGCCCTGCGAGCCTGCCTCCCCAACAGGATGCCGAGCGGAGTAGCTTCAATAACTGAACGACCACTACCGTTGGCTCAACTTCTGTATACTCTAACTCACTCGTACCAATGTGACAGTTGGGACAGACAGCATAAATTGATGGGGAATTTATTTATTTATGTGCATTGACAGCAACAATTTCAAGACAAGGTAGAAGGTGTACAATTAGAGTAATTAAAAATAAATGGCTCCGTGCTTTCGGTAAATACCAACCCTGAAAATTAACCCCCGGGCAGTTTTATAGAAATCGGGAAAAACTGATAAATCCCGATTTGCAGCTGTTCTGGAATGTAAAATATGTAAAAAAATTGTGTCTGGAGCTTTATTTTGTGTTGGCCTAGAATGCAGCCAACATGTCCACGAGGTTTTTATTTGTGCCAGAACCATGTGTCCTATTTTGTAATTGTTTTTTGTTTTTTTTTCAGTGCGTGGACTTTTTTAGGTACTCAGGTCGTGCGTTGTTTCCTAGAGATTGAAGAATTCCTTGCCCGAGGCCCATTCTTTATAACAGAAGCCCCAATTTTTCATCAGACAGCAAAAATTGATACTGAAAAACTCTGAATCTGCGAGAAAAAATAATCCCTGAAAAAACAACCCCTAATTCGGAGAAGAATAAATTAAGAAAATGCTGAACCCTAATCCTAAATGAGGAAATGCACAATACCGTAAAATACCAAGCAAGCGCCCACTCAAAATCTAAAGATAACCGCGAAAAAATGGGGAATGGGCGCTTGTCCGGTAATCAATTTTACATACCGATGTACTGCGCATATTTTCTCAGATCTTACAACTTTGGGAATGGGCGCTTAGTGTGGAATGGGCAAATGCGTGGTATTCTACGGTAACCAGGAAAGAGAACTTGGAAAAGTAATTCTAGTGCCGACGCAAATTCTGCATGGGCGAGTCATTTTCGTACTGTTAGTGGGGGAAAAATGCTTTTATTTGTTCATGAAAGGCGCAACAAAGTTGTAAGAAACTGGGCCTGTAGCGACATACAGTAATTGTGATGCAATGTGCATGACATGTTCCACAACGGATATTAACTGCATAAACCCGTCACACATAAAGCATGCATGCTACGCTGTACAACAGCTTCGGATGCATAACTCTGCAAGACGTCCGAGCGTCGACTTCAGACAGATTACACAACCAGGCAATTCTTTTTTTTTTTTTGTCCATTCGGCGAAGGCAAAGTGCACGGCCTGTTGCCGGCAGGCCCGGGCAAGCTTAGAAAAAAACAAGGGGGCACTCACCAGATTGTTGATCTCCCGCTCTCGATCCGGCGCAGATCGGGCCGTTGCCTGAAACGAATGCAGTCCCGTCAGGTCCCTCATCCAATTCCCTCCACATGACCACATCGGAGGGAGAGGGTGGTGCCATGCCTGCTTCCATCGGACTCCCTAAATATCTCTAGGCAGGCTGTCCAACCTGCACTTCCTAGGGATACACTGACCTCGGCCAAAGCGCGCATTTTTAAGGGGGGATACGGCCTCAAAATTCTAATTTTTTTCGAAAAAATGTTTTTTTAAAAAACGTATAGCCTTTCCACTGTGGTGAAAAAGGAAGACTAGTGCAACTGTACTATGATGGGACGACCTCAAGGACGACGCCTAGAGGACAACCTCAAGGACGACCTCGAGGATGACGCCTAAGACGACGTTTAGGACGACCTTCAGGACGACTTCTAGGACGACCTCAAGGATGACATCTAGGACTACCTTGAGGACAACCTCTTGGAAAACCTCAAGGACGACATCTAGGACGACGCCGAGAGAAATTCAGCCTTTCCACTCTGATGAAAACCAGATTGCAAAGGCTGGAGAGGTTGCCACCATCTATGAGCGATACCGGCAAGCCGGTTGTCTGGTTGCCGCCGTCGCTCATAGATGGCGGTAGCTGTCCAGAGTTTTGTGTCGACATTTGTTTGGTACCGGACACGATCCTGGGAAACCTAGCCCCTAACAGCTCCGCTGTAAAAAAATTTTATTTTTGGTTCATTAACTTTCACAGCATAGCTTCAAGAAGTTTCATTTAGAAATATGCAGGGTTTATTTCACAAAAAAAGATTTTCATCACGGTCACGACCACACGCGACTAAAGCCCCTGAATAAGAAAGGTAGTGACATCTTCTCCCTCCTGTTCTGACGCGCACACCTTTTACCTTTATGTTTTGCTTTTCTACACCCGCGCGTCGACTGCAGCGCCGCCTGGATCGGCCCAAGATAGCAGATGGCCTTCCTATACTTGAGTCAGAGCGCAGTCAAAGGCTGAAAGACGTGCAAATACATACACACAGGCTAAAAGCGCACTGTCACGGTCTACCAGCCTCGAAAAGTGTGCTCAAAGAAAGACGATGAAAGTTGCAACGTTGCAAAGTGTCCGTTATTTGATTGGCAACATGAGCTCATAGCATGCACTGCACTCCGACAGCATAGGCATTCCTTCTCCCTCCTCCTCTGACGCGCACACCTTTTATCTTCATGCTTCGCTTTTTTACACCCGCATGTTGACGGTAGCGCCGCCTGGATCGGCCCAAGATAGCAGGCGGCATTCTTCAAAGAATGTCGCTACTTTTCCATATAAAGGGGCTTTACACCCGACGTCCCGCTGAGCGAGACCACTGCAAAATGTTGCGTTTTCTAACTAAGCCGACTCCACGCTCGTTCGACGCAGGCGAAACGTTTTACCCTCGTTGGAAGCTCCATTTCTTCTAGTTTTTGTGTGAAAAGCTATCTGCGTTAGATGGTATCTGTGGCCTGGCAGAGCCCAAGCATTGAAGCAGAAAAAAAAAAAATGGTCATGTATCCAAAATTTTTCAGAATAATGCTATTTCGAAGTTTTAAGACGAAATGAAATGGAGACAGGGTGGGATTGATGTCTCAAATACACTCACATACCCATAGTTTTTTAAAGGAAAACCGTTTCCTGGCGCAAGTTACACCGACAGATTGTGGCGGCACCTGCCGTGGCACGTACCTTGATCATGGTGGACGTCTGCATGTCCGTGAGCTTCTTGATGCACCGCTGCCCAGCCACAATGTTGCACACCTGCGCAGACACGAAGGGTAAGGGTTACGCCTCTCTCCGGAGCTCATGCTGCCCTTGAAAACAAGGTTGTTTATCAAGGCGGGTCTAGGTGAACGTGATGCCAGTGTGATGCTCCTCTTTGTGCCGATAATAGAAGCACCGCAGTACAAGAGCTCGCTTGCATCGGCCGCGAGCGTAATAGGCTCTTAACTTGTGACAAAGACTGTACTTAATGCGACAGAGCACAAAGAAAGCTACTGCAGATTTTTGTCCATTTACTTCTAAAATTAAAAGAATGCCCGAACTAGCAGTAGGGTGGAAAATAATGTTCTTATCCCACGAAATGGCACTGCATAACGAAAACTTGCTGTGCCCATGATTTGCAGTATCGAACGGTTTGTTACTCATGCTCGCACAATTATCGCAAATTTTTTTAAAATAAAATTTTATTGAGACATTTGAAAGACCATTCACCCCACATTTTCTACTGTTCATCTCGTCACCACGGGTGGGCATGCATTTGAGACTTCACGGTGTGTTTGTTCACTCTTATGCCTCCGTCACTAACTTCACGTGAAGATGGAGGACCAGCGAAGCTGTTTACTTTACGACGTCTAGGACGACGCCTAGAGGAAGGTCGTCCTAGACGTCATCCTCTAGGACGACCTCTAAGATGACGTCTACGACGACCTCAAGGATGACTTCTAGAACGACCTCCACGACGACATTTAGAGGACGACCTCAAAGACGACTTCTAGGACGACGTTGTTATCATCTCTACGCATCTTCCTCGAGGTCGACCTAGAAGTAGTTCTTGAGGTCGTCTTAGAAGTCGTCCTCTAGGCGTCGTCCTAGAAGTTGTCCTTGAGGTCGTCCTAGACCTCGACCTCTAGGCATCGTCCTAGATGTCATAAAGATAACAGCTTCGCTGGTCCTCCATCTTCACGTGAAGTGGAAGGTCTCTACAATTTTTTTGCTTTGACGCGTTTTCGGCTAAATCGGAACTTGTAAAAGTTTTAAAGTGGCCAGTGTTTTTTTAATGCGTATTGCAGAGCTGAAAAGGGGCACCCACCTCGAGGGGCAGGTAGGTGTGCTTGTGCTCCTGCCCAACTTGCAGGCAGGGAAGATGCGGGTACCTGCACAGAAATCGGCACCCCATCAGAACCAAACGGGGATGCAACGCCATTGGTCGCCGCATGGCAGTGCTCGCATCGCACCCAGCCCAGTCACTGCATACCGCTGCATTCTCGACGTTACGAGCCAAAACTGCCGCCAATTCTACGCCTCTCGTGCTGCATGCTTGCATTAGAAGTTCCAGTTAATACTGCTACATAATTTGAAGAGATCTTAATTCTTGGAGAGCAGCATGTTTTAAGAGCCCTCCTACTTGGCGTTTGAAATGAAAAAAACTGCAGTATTCGTTTGTGCCATTGATATGTGCAACAAGCTCGAGTCAATACCTACATACGCCAGTGTGGCGTCGTGCCCATCATTTTAGAGCGGCCAAAAGATTCGGGTTTTAATGCGTTTCTCTTGTCCGAGAGAAGCTGGCTAGTTTGTATTGCAAAGGTTCTGCTCCCGTGCTCGCTTGTTCGACGCTTCTCACGGAGAACAGTGCTAACCGTTTGCCCTCTCTCTGTTACAGTGTGTATGTTATGGGCTCATTGTTACCAGCTCATGGGCCTCAAAGTGAAATACTGGTTATTGGAGCCCTTCGTGGGGAGCACTCACCGCAGCTTCATCTTGTACTTGTCGAGGAAGTACTTGGCCACCGTGCACTCCACCGTCTGACCGTTCTCCAGCTGTAGCGGAAAACTGCGAGAAACATCACGTGCCAGGCTTACTCGTGCACCCTTCGGACCGGCTTTTGCTCGGCGACCGCCGGATTTCAACTAGGGACTGCAGACTGTTCTCGGCGTACTGCCACCGCACAGCGGCCGATGGCGCAACGATCGACGGCAACCCACCGCAAGGGGTTCGTCGCTTGGATGGCCCGAGTCACTGCAGTCGAGCGCAGAGGAGGCGTGCAACGGGCGTACCCCTCATCTGCACTCCCTCCAGTCAATGGGAGGCTGACAAAGGTTCCTATTCCTGACGCACTTGTAACATTGACTTTAAAATAACAGTCGCTTCTGAACTGGCGCTCGCGAGGTGAAATCACTCGAAGCTCCAGATGTGTCTCGCAACATAAATAACGTACGAATAAAATCGTTGTCTTTTTCCGGGGAAGGTGCACCCTGTAGAATTGGTCTACGACATGACTTGTGTCTAATTGAGTTATTCTGCTAAGTTTTAACTATACAAATAAAACTCTTACGGTGCAGCTCTTAGGCACCCGTTTCCGCGTTGAGCGGCGTCGGCGTCAACGTAACCGTGCACGTTGCATTATGGGACGTCGCAGTTTCCCCGCTAAATTTAGTGAGGAAACTGAATTGGTGGTGAGGTCATCTGACGACAGTTTTACAGCTAAATTTAGCGGGCAAACTGAGTGCGCAGTGTTGCATTACGGGACGTCACAGACCTACGCACCAATTCAGTTTCCCCGCTAAATTTAGCGGGGCATCGGATTGGTGTTGAGGTCACGTGGCGTCAATTTTCCAGCTAAATTTAGCAGAGAAGCTGTGGGAGGAGGGGAGGGTAAGGAGGAAGAGTAGGAGGGGAGAGTACGAAGGAGGAAGAGGACACGAAAGAGGAGGAGGATGCAGAACCAGTATATGAGGAGAGTGACCTACATTTGAACATATATATATATATTTCTCAAATTATATAGCACGGTATATCGCAAAATCAAAATACCTCAAGAGCTGCGCTCTAACTTATGCTTTACAGGTATTTGTGAACGTCTCATTTTTTAATAACTAAATAAAAACAAAACACTAAGCTTCACGGAAAGAAACCATGATCTACAGCCTTATTTTGTGTTGAGCCAGAACACTGGTGACCCAGAACACAGCCCTTGTCAAACTGTTTGCAAGGCTGCTACTTGCTTCGAGAACCGCAGCCCTCATCTCGTTTTCTTCTGTTATTGATACATGGACATTTTTCAAGCATTCGTATCATGCACATGTTTCCTGGAGATTGGGGATACCCATGCCCATATCCTGTCCCGTATCACCTAACAACAAAAACTAAAAAAAAAGAAAAAAAGCTAATCTAAAAAAATGTTTTAAAGACAGGAGAGTCTAATCCGCTGCAGTCGAGTGCAGAGGAGGCGTGCAACGGGCGTACCCCTCATCTGCACTCCCTCCAGTCAATGGGAGGCTGACAAAAGGTTCCTATTCCTGACGCATTTCTAACACTGACCTCAAAATAACCCTCCAAGGGAAGTGAAGGGCACTCACGACTGGAGCTGTGCGGGCCTCCGGGTGACGTTGCAGACGCGGTACTTGCGGCGCATGGTGCCGCAGTGGGTGATCTCGATCTTGAGGCCCTTGATCTCCTTGGTGAACTTGACCCGCTGGGAGTCCGTCAGGGGCTTGCGCTGCTCATTGATGTCACGCAACTCCAGCACCTCACACATGAACTCCGTCACGGGCTGCGCCTTGTAGAAGGCCGTGGCCGACACTGCAGACGAGCAAAGGCCTCTTCACTCATTTCGTTCTCCGGCCTTCAAAAGGAGCAACGGCAGATTGGAAAGTTTGGCCGCTTGCAACTTGGAAGATGGTCCTTGTTATGTAGCTTTCTATTACAAAATAGCTCACCTTCGTGCCAAAATAAGAGCTTGTGCTTGGCATTCTATTACTTAAAAAATACCTTATACTTGGCGTGGTACCAATATATCGCCAAATCGGAACTGCAAGCGCTGTTTGTGCATTCAAGATTATGGCCTAAAACAGGTTGCGTGTTCTCAGACAAAACAACCCTCGACGGTCCAATTCACGTTGTTTCGGGCTCGCTGGGAAAAGACCTATATTCGAGATTCGAGAAAGAAGGCCCACCGTCAATGTTGAGCATCATCTTCCACTGGCTGGGGCGCACACTCTGGTGGAAGCCGAACCAGACCTCCCGTCCGCCTCCCAGCGGGTGGAAGTAGCCGTCCGGCGATGAAAAGAAGGAGCGGCCCACGGGGGTGTACCTGAGGTCGAAGGGGGGGGGGGGGTCATTCTATGCCTCCTCCGGGGGTATCCAGGTGTGTTGGGTGCATCGACACCTTCAAGATGGCGAGGCCAGTGCTGGACCTTCTACTCTGCCAACCCGAGGCCAGCGCAGGGCAGACTGGACAAAAGTGCCGAGTCAGCGTTCGGCCGGTGCTCGTGCCACCGCCGAATGAACGGGAGTCCCGTCCGAACTCCGACACAGCAAGGCTGTCCGATTTCTGCCCCTGGGAGACGAGGGAAGTCCAGCGCCACAGCCTCGCCACTCAGGAGAAAAGAGAGGGGGACTCACGTCATGGAGGGCAAGTGGCGCATGACCACATCCAGGGCTTGCACTGCGTCCATGGGGATGTGCCTGGAGCGCCCCTCGAGCACCTCCTCCAGGGCGTACAGGCTCACTTGGGCCACCCATTTGATGGCCACCCGAAACACCCGGTCCTTGCCCTCCCCCGGTAGGGTCACCTCCAGCTCCGCCTTGTCCTTCCCGATCGGGATGTCGTCCCGGGTGTACATGTTCTTGCGGCCGTCGAACACGGGCTTCTGCTGCCCGAAGATCTTCGAGTACGACTGCACCATCGTCTCTATGATTTCCCTGCGATTTGGGGGAAAGCCTGACGTGAGGAACGTGCACCAGCTACATTTCCCCTACCACCGACAGAGCCTGTATGGAGCAGACGAAGCCTGGAAAGGACACCCCCCGAGAGGACCCTCTTTGATGTACCAAGGGGGCGTTTTCTTTCTACTGATAATCTGCGCCAGTCTTGGTGTCACCACTTTGCTTCCTACCTTTGACAATGCTTGGGCATTTAGTGAGCTTTGACCGTGCACGCACCACCAAAGCACAGCGAAAGGCAAAAAGCAAGTGCCGGAGGGTGGGTATCCCGCGCTTCTTGTACCATCCATGGCTAAAGAAAGTGTTACACGAACCCTCGGATGACACCTGCTGTCGGGGGAGGAGAGAGGGTGCCCACCTGTTGACCTTGCGGGGGCACTTATCGGGGGTGATGGTCACGTCGTAGTGGTGCAGGTAGCCCCTGGGCATCGAGATCTGGAAGTGATTGGCCCGCAGCAGGATGGGCCGCCCCTCTGTGCCCACGTTGGGCCTCCGGGGGCACACGAACTGGGGCAGAGGGGGAAGCTCCGCCCCCAGCGGGGCCGCAGCTGCGGGAGGCAGCAGTGGCGCCACTGGAGGGGCCGGTCCCAGGGGAGCCACGGGAGGGGGCGGGGCTGGACTTGGCCGAGGGGGTGGGGCCCCTCCCCCTGGCCCCCCTCCTCCTCCACCGGGGGGCCCAGGAGCTGCGCGGGAGAACGTCCCCGAGGTCAGAGAGGCTCTCGTCGAGAGCGCTTGAGAGGACTACGCCAATGCTACCCAGTCACTTAACACACACAGAAAAAAGCTTATTTAGTTCACGCTCGTGCTTCGTCATTTGCTCTTCTGCATTCTTATCTGTAAATGTTGAGCGATAATAAGAGGATTTGAACTTACCTCGCCCTACGCGTTTTTTTTTTTTTTCTAACATCATCACTTGAGTTTGTTACAGGTTTGAAAGAGTGCAACAAGCCCCTCTCGCAAAGATGTCTGCTCGCCGTGATTGCTGGGTTCCTCTTCTCCAGATTTTGCTCTGCTAAAGTGAAACAATTGAATGGCTCTGTGGGAGTAGCTTGTCCCACTATTGTAAACCTACAACAGACTACAGTGGATTTAAGTTATGAACCTACAGCGGACCACAGAGGATAAAGGAATTAAGTGCACAGCACAATGACAAAAGAGGAAGACTTGGTTCCATATGTATACAAACTGGGTACCGGAAATTTCATTGAGCACCATTTCATTAAACGCCGATTTATCAAACACCTCTTCATCGAGTCGCTTGATGCTGTTTCATCAAATTTCACTTCACCAAGTTTTGGAGCATTACAACAATTTTTAGATAATTGGCTCTCGCTTCAAAGCGGTATTGACGCTGCTGTCAAATCACCAGGAATAGAACTAAAACCCTGGTCACTTTTTCGCCAACATTTTGGTTACTGAATCATAGAACATAACAAAAACTTGAGTGGGTATGCGACACCGTTTTCAGGTAAATAAGCGGCCGTCCTCCACCACACACCTTCTTCTAGAGCCAATAAATGAGCTATGCTTAGAGTATCGGCACTCTGTTCCCCGATATTGTATTAGGCGCCACCATCCTGGTGCTTGTGCAGAGCAGACACAACTTCTGATCGTCATGATTCCAAAGTGCAACGTCCTTAACATTAAAGGACACATGCAAAGAAAAAAAAAAATTTTTTTAAACAGCTTAGGTGAAAAAAGGATATCAAAACGATTTTACAATGAAGAAAAAAAATTTTTAGAGCTATATTTACGGCGCAGAAGGAATTTGTAGTTGGCGGCCGCGTGAGCCGCCGCTGCTCACGTGGTAGGCCTGTGCGCCGCCGCCGCAAAGTCATGCCGCCGCCGCACGCTGAGCATTCTACGACATCACTTCAACGCGTTTCTCCACGCAGCCGTCGCCGCTGCCGCACAAGTTCGTCAGCTTTGGGGCGCTATCACATCTGCTTGCGCTGTTTCAGGAGTTTCCTTAGGGCTCTAAAAGTTACTTATTAATCTTAGTTTTTTTGTTATACTTCAAACGAAAATGAACAAGTTTCTTTTAGGAGCCATAGGAAGCTTCCGAAAGAGCACAAGCACCACGTGACAAATATGGGCCCGTCATGTGATAAATAAGGGCCACTTTTCCGTGGCGCCCGTGGGCGCCAACTACAAATTCGTATAGCGCCATAAATGTAGTTCTAAATTTTTTTTTTCCTTGTTGTAAAATCGTTTTATGAGATCCTTTTTCCATGTAAGCTGGTTAAAAAAAATGTTTTTTTCCTTTGCATGTGTCCTTGTGTCCTTTAAGGCCCGTTCACACACTTGCAACCGAGTATAATCGAGAGAGACAAGACCTGTTGAAACCTCTTAAAATTTCTTAGGACGAGAGAACACACTGGCACTCTGGCGCCATCTATGCGGTGACCCTGGAACTGTATTTCACAAGAGTGAAGGTTTTGCGGGATTTCCGAGGTCAAATTTGCGTAATACATATAAGAGAGGCTGGTTTACAACAATGACAAAAGTGTTTCGAGCCAAGAAAGAAAGGATAATGCGCGAAAGAAATAGAAAATATGCCGAACCACCAAGTTTACACTGCTACCCAATAGATGGTGCCAGTGTGTCCTCTCGTAAGAGTGTGAACGGGCCTTAAAGCGCCGTTCACACATATGCAACCGAGTAAGACTGAGAGAGACCAGACCGGTTTTTAAGCCTCTTGCGACGTCTTAGGACTGGATGCGCTGCAGCGGAGCTGGTCCTAAGACGTCGAAAGAGGCTTAAAGGAGCTGTGCAACGATTTTGAACGTTGAAAAAATTGGCGTTTTCTACTTTTGACATTGTTCACCTTGTCACGAAGGACAGAAAACACACCTCCTTCTTTCGACATGTTGCGATTCCGCCGCGAAATCGCGAAGCAAAAATTAGAAAATTCCTCAACCTGCAGCCGCGAGCGGCGGCCATGAGAAACAGAAGGCATGACGTCAATGGGGAATCTTGTAGAAAGATAGCAAGTTGTGCGAATACCTGCTCGATAAAAGGTAACTTTTCTATAAATCTTGTCGTTCCAACATAAATATAAATGCGTCAAAAACCTGGTATCATCGACAAAACTTTAATTATACGGAGTTTCAGTGGCACCATCTATCCTAGGTCCACAAAACCGTCAACAGCGGAACAGCCGCCAGAAGCCAGAGGGGGAGGGACAGGGCCGGACGGGTATGGCCAGACCCTGATGAGGCTTTCCTCCTTTCACCATATTGTTCGCACTGCGCCCGCCAGCACGTGGTCATGCGGTCGCGAGCGGATGAGTTCTCGCTGCTTACTGATGGCTCTAAAGTGAGAGCTTCACAGGAACCCCGCGCCTTCCCCATTGACGTCACAGCGCACGTGACTCGGAAGTTAGTGAAGGAGTTGAGAGGCGCCAAAAACCTCAATCTTTGTCCATTTTTAAAATAAAAACTAGGACATGCAGGCAAAAGCGGTTTTTTGTTCTTTATTTCAGAAAGGGCGAGACACCAACTCCCAAAATATTTAAGCAAAGCACTGAAACTGTTGCACAGCTCCTTTAAAACCGGTCTGGTCTCTCTCAGTCTTACTTGGTTGCATATTTGCGTCTCCAGCTCGACGCTCGCCCTCCCGCGGCGGAAACGGGAAGTGCTCTAGTGCGGGTCCCCCGATTCTCCTGCTCAGCGAGAACGGCGGAACTGCTCGCGATCATGGCTCGCGAAATGTCATTTCCGAATGCAAACAACACTCTTCACTGTCCCAACGTGGTGTTGCAGCCGGTATGGGATTGTATCTTACTGGAGAGTTTTAGTATTGCGCATGGAAGCAAACACAAGCGGTGTGTGTTTGCGTTAGAGTTGCGTGCTTCACGTTGTGCGCGTGCCTCACCGCCATCCAAGACCGCAATTTTGGGCTCCGAGCATGCGCAGTGTGGAACACGCAAAGCTAACGCAAACACACAGCGCTTGCGTTCGCTCGTATACGCACTATTCTTTTACCGGCTTCCAACGCCAACGAAACGTGCTGCAGTGAGCTGACGGGCAAGCAGGTAGGCATTCCTTCGAACTGGAAAGGCTGAGATTGGCAAAACGAGGGAGCATAAAAATGAAAGTAACTAAATGACATGAAAAAAATAAATAATTACAAAAAAAGTTTTATTTTTTTTTTTTTACTTTTGGGCGTTTGGTTTAGAAGGATATTGGCGGCGACTTTGGACGTTGTGCCGATTGTCAAAAGTCGCGACTTTGATAGCAAAATATACTTTACCCACAATTAATGTAATTTTACATTGATTTCTCCCATTAACTAGAATGTTTTCATTGATTTTAGAGTATATTTTTTTTTATCAATTGGTAATTCAAAATGCTGCAATTGGCACCAGAGATGATAATTAGCAATGTGCTTGCGCGTTTGAAATTAGATCATAAGCAACATATTATATTAGAGCTTGAAAAATTACATATTAAAATATCTGAATTTTAATATTATTATGATTATTAATACAAATTGCGGCAATGTATGCCCTCAATTAACGCCAAAATCACGAAAATACGCCATTGAACCATAATAGTCTTTCCAGAAAGGTATCATTTTTTTGTTTTTCCTTTTAGCGTATGAAAAACTCTGACATCGTTGTCAGGACAGACAAACAGTCAAACAATGGATGTAATATAAAGTCCTATGCGTCACGCGTTGCTACAAAGAAAACACACACTTCAGCTGTCTGACTCTGATTTCGTCTTTGGGTTGCTGCAGTGAGAACAGCGTTCATAATTTATATGTTTTGTGGACATATTGTAAAAATTGGAATTATTCTCTTATTCTTGGGCTGGGAATAATGTTAAACCAATTAATCATCTAAATACCGAAAAAAAAAAAAAACACCATTAAAAGGCCCGCAGTTCAAAATTTCCGCGAACAACTTCTCTAACTAATTAATTACGATGTGAGACACATCTTGAGTTATGAAAGAATCCGAAACTAAGACCGATGTTGAGAAATTAAATCCAAAATAGAGGTTAGTTTCGGTTTCACTCCAGAATTAAAACTGTGCATCTTTGCATAAATATTACGCTAAACACCGTTCTTGTTTTCAGGGTAAAGAGGCGACCTGCGCTCATAACACCCTAGCTTCCTCGTATTACCAGAAATAATTTGTGTTGCTCAGTGAAGCCAGCACACTAGACAGGCACAACAGCAGCACACATCTCCGACCCTCACTAAAACCGCCATTTTGAAAAAATGAGTGGCGTCACCTATCGTTAGTTGGAGTCGCGAATATGTGAACGGCGCTTAAGAGGTTGCAAGTGTGTGAACGGGCCTTAAGAGGTCGCAAATGTGTGAACGGGCCTTTAGATTCGGTGTTAGGAAGCTCACGTAATCTTGTTTTGGTCTGTCGTCAACTGCTTAAACATGTGTGGAGGATGGAAAAGTGTTTCCTGCAATTTCAGATAAACCTTCAGATACCTGGCAACCATGATTTTAAGTCCAAAGATGGGTGTCGTTACTCTGCAGCATAGATTATTTAGTGGAACTACTTTACTCCCCCTCCCCATTCCCCCATTTTTTTCATGCACCAAAGGCACTCCCTGAGAAGGGCTAAAATATTCTTTGCTGCAACTTTTTCTATTTTGCATTTACCTGTTTACTATTGTTTTAATTATAACCTAGGAGAATAGCTTCCCTTCTAAGAATAGACTGAAAAGCTGGTAGGTATGTGGCTCTGTGGACTACAATAAACAATCAGGAGCCATCGTTTTTTTCTGTTTCATGCGACATGGAGACAGGTCAGCTTCATCTTGAAGCAGAATACATCTTTTCAACTGCACCCAATGATCGCAAGAAAATGAAGTCAGTGTTCCCTTTTTTTTTTTTTATAGGCCACATTAACGGAAATCATTATTTACTAGAAAAAATAGAGAAGAAAGAGGAAAGCAGGCTTCTTATTACTCATTGCATACTCCACTGGAAAATAAAGTTCATGAATTACAACGATTATTATAACATTGCTATCCTCCCAACGCTTTAAAAAAAGAAAAATCCTACATACAGAAAGTTTATTGCTTAAGTATGTGGCGTTCGGTGCAATGGCGTTTGATGAAACGGTGTTCAATGAAATACCCAGACCCAACAAAAACCAGACATACCCCACATGTCTGCTCCAGTGAAAGAAACTCCCGCTTAAGAAGCCTGTGTGCGAGTCTTCTTCCTCGTGTCCGTTGTTTTTTGCACCATACACTATGCTTCCTAACGACCACGGATGACTGGCAGATAAGGCTCTGCTATACTTCGACATTGAGCACAGCGAACTTAGTGTAGCGCAAAACGTGGGCCTTTGATTGGCGGGACAGCAGTAACTCGATATCTGCGACCAATCAGTATCTGTGTGGGCTGCGCCACCCCGCGTTTTGCTACGCTCGACGTCGGAGTAGAACAGAGTCTTTCGTCCCAAGGAGAAACCACACCAAAATCATTCAGAAAAACAGAAATGTGGAGTGAATCATGGAGTGGAGTTCAAATTGATGACGATTACCCCCCTTTTTTTTTAAAAAAAAAGGGGGTAATCTTTATCAATCGCGTGGCCTTCGCTGGGTGTCTCTCGTATCCTGGCGGTGGGTGGCCCAGACTAAAAATGCCCAGACCCCGTGGACCACAGCGGCGCCGACCCCAAACAAGCACACTCCCCCGACAACGCCTCAGCCACAGCCCGTACCCGTACGATCGCGGAGAAAGACGCCCTGTGGTCAGATTCTTGCGATTAACAGAATCGCGAGGCTGCGATTCTGGGGGGATCGCGGACCAATGGCCCGTGAAGCCGGGACAAAGCCCCGAGCCGAGGGACTCGAGCCCCGCTGGCCAGTGGGGAACACAAGGAAGACCGTCGCCTTCGGAAGGGATCCGTCCGCGCGTCGGCGCCCACCGCTTCGGCAAACCCACGCTTTACCATTTCGTAGTGGCGCGTACCGTAGGATTCGGCCGGGGGCGCGCAAACCCACCGCGATGATCTCGTTTTTCTCATTGTATGGAGTCGGGCCACAACGCAGCCTGGCGGACACACGCTTCGCACGCGCACAATGGCACAATGAATGGGTCTCCGGGCCCCCGGGCACGCGCCGCCCGCGGGTCCCCATCGCGGAAGCCCGAAGCAACGCCCGAGGAGTTCACCAGCCGTGCTCAGCTGGCTCGATCATGGGATGAGTCGCTCTTCGTGAGAAGGGCCCAGCTTGGGGCGATCCCCGTGCCACTAGGCCTAACGCCGTAGGATCTGCGATCTTCGACTTCGGCGAGCGTACCCGTGGTGTCGAGGACCAGCCTGGCTGATCCTCGAGCCCTTAGGAACCGAAAAGGGAACCGGGGGTACTCACGTTGGCCGACTGGGTACATCGCTCCGGTAGCCCTGTCTTCAGCACTTTGAGTTGTTGCAAAGCGCGGACGGGCAAGAGACGACACTGGGGGAGGGGGAAGGCCAGTGCGGAAAATGGATCGATGCCCTCTGCAACGTCACAAAGTATCCACGAACTATTTCACCAAAAACTAGCACTTCTACCCGGTCATTTCCATTTAACCGTTTGCAGCGTGGTAATTTATGAGACGCAACAATAAAGCACATAATAAATATTTTACTGTCTCCGACGTAGTATCCGATCCGTGAGCTAGAGTGCGCGTACGGTAAGTAGTGCCATCTATGCGCCGTGTTTAACACTGACACCCATATGGGGGCGTGTGCAGCGTGTGGTTTCGGCTATGTGGGTTTCGGTTTTCCTATTGCCGTTCACGTGGGTTTTTTTACCGTGAAACTTCATCGCAAATACGGAAAGACCTACTCATGTAACCCAGAGCCGTATATGTAGAGAGTTTGGCCATTCGTTAAGAAGTATAGGAGACAAATGAGGAGGCGCCATTGGCCGAAAGCGGGCTGGGCGTGTTCCATGGCGTCTTCTGAAATTCGAATGTGACCAACCAGAAGCCGGAAATAATACCCTGGCGGTGGTCGCGAGAAACAAACCTGATAACTGCATTGGAGTGACTCTTGATGACTGAAAATATGGTACACGTGATGTTTCAATCACGCTCATCCAAAATGATGGTGGAAGAGTGCAAGTAGCGAAACGATCGACATAATCCGTACGCCAAGCGCCGAGGGCCGGGAATCTGCCGTCCGAGCGGTCACACTCTGTCCGAGCAAAACAGAGTTGAGCGGCGCATTCGTTTCTTACATCTTTCTGCATGATCATAATCAAAACAACACGTGCACCCTATTTTCAACCACGAAGAGTTACTACGCTTCACTCTTACGCGCTTATTTAAACCATTTACGAACATAGGCCTTTGATCAGAACTGTTTCTCGCTACCACCGCTAGGGGATTCTTTTCGGCTTCTGGTTGGTCAAGAGAGCATGCCCTCTTTCCGAGTCTGCCGCACGCCCTGGCTCTGCCCGCGCCTCCCATTGACCAAACTCTCTACATATACGGCTCTGATGTAACCTAATCTAATTCAGTGCTATCCGTCATTATTTTAGGGTACCCCAGGGGCCCCAGGCACGGCGAATGACCTCGTACGTAATAGCTTGCGCAATGTATATATTTCATAATTCCGCATAATTCCAACGATTCCAACCCAAACATAAACAAACATGGCCGACCGCCCGTAAATGTTGTGTGTTCAGTGCTGTGTCAGTCTTCCGTGGCGATAAATCGCGCACAGGTATTTCGAATGTCTGACATTCTATGGATCAGTGCATGTTACTAAACTCGCCTTTTCTCGTTTAATTTGGGTTCCTTGCCGAAAGTTGCGTGACCCTACGGGACACCAGTGGTAACCGAGATACCCGAAAAAAAAGTTTACAGGGTTTTTTTCACCGCAAAAATAAACTACGGTTCGCCGAACGCTCATTCTCCGCCCGAAGGTAGTGCTAGAGGTAGGAACCAGATGCCAAAGTTTCAGCGCGAACCGATATTTTATTCAAAAGTCAGAAATTATTTTCTGAAAATGTCAATGGGAAAATGGTGGCCTACGGAGTTCTCGACTACATGGTGGTTAATGGCGCCAGAAACCGAAAACGGGCGAAAGTGGGCCCTATTTTTCCACTGAATTTTTCAGAAAATAACTTAAAACTTCATAATAAAATATTGGTTCGTGCCGAAACTTTGGCATCTGGTTCAGACCTCTAGAGCTCCCTTTCGCGGAGATTAAGCTTTTGGCCATGCATAGTTTATTTTTCCGGTAAAAAAACCCTGTAAATATATATATATATATATTTTTTGGAACACCCTGTAGAGGCACACAAACTAATGGAGGGCGTGAGCACCCGTCATCTGCGCGTCGTCGCCATGAGTGCACAGGCCCAAAATTGTGTTGCTTGTATGTTTAGACAGCCTTGAAGTTGGTACGCCTCAACGGGTGGCCCAGGTGTCTCAGCTGTATATAAGAAATTTAGCAATCCAGCACACCCGCTAACCTGGCGTCCTTAACGTGCACGCAGTAGTGATTTTATGTATAATAGCTTCGTTCGACTTACCTGCACCTCCCGCACCGGTGCAGAAAAGTGTAGGGCGGTGTACTTCTGGTCAATACACATTCCGGAGGTAGACTGTCCTACACTTTTATGCACCGGTGCAGGAGTTGAAAGTAAATTGAACGAAGCTATTGATTATATATCATGATATAAAAAGCAACTTCGAGGCACTGTTTTTCGTTAGAAAGATCTCAGAAAAACGTCATACATGTTTCTTTAATAAATTGACATTTTTTAATCTAATTTAAACTAACATAGCCACTCCGTGACATAGCGCATCGTCTGCTCTTATCCTACCCGCTCCATCACAGGAGAGCGCCCGCGAGGTGGCGCCACCAATAGTGGGTAGACGCAAAGGCTAGCTGCCTTTGTCTCGCCCAGTGCCTCCCTCCAGCTAAAGTGGCTAGAGTGGGCGAGACTATCGTCTGCCCCTCATACAGGGGCAGTAGGGTCACCGAACGCAGGCGTCACCTGCTACACCTAGCAATGGCTGTTTTATATTTTCTGTGCAGTTTTCAGAAATCCCCACATCCGTTGTTTAAATCAGGATTTCACTGCATTGTACTTGGCGTTCAAGGGACTGTGGAAGCTCCCATTTCAAGATGTCCATGAGAAACTTTTGAAGGCTGACAAGCCCCCCCAAGTGTTGTTTGGATAAACTGAAGGCCTGAGGACCAGTTTTGGTGGTCCCATATCGACCACCAAGTCGAGCTGGAGGCCTGAAGCTGTCACATTTGGCAAGACGTAAACAAGTCTGCAAAGGCTTTGTTCACATCGTTGTAGCCGGTTATATTTCCAAATTTCCACCCATGAGCAAGAGTCCATCGAACCACAATATCGGGTACTTAGGAACCTCATCCAGCTGGCAATTTCGAAGTGCTGTCCTTCACTACCCTGTGGTCATCGACCAAAGTTGGGCGTATGCAATCTATGTTCTCCCCAGGGAGCCATCCGTAATCTGGCTCCCCAGTTGTTTTGCTCTATGGTCCGCTATAGGTGTGTGTGCAAATAGTTTGAATCGAGTAGCAATGCATAATTAATATCTTCCACGGTGCAACTAGAAACCCAGGGCATACTGACCTCTTTGCAGTGTTGAAGCTAGGGGTGACACTGCACTATTTGATTCAATCTAGTATTTGCTCACTCTTAGTCTACTGTCAAGGGCAAGATGTAGTAGGATTGCTGTTTGAAGAATTCCTCACGCATCCGAAAGGCAAGGTAACGTCTTTCCACAAGAGCCAAGTGTTGGCAGAGAAAAAGCAAAGAGTGGATGAACAAAAGGTACCGTGCCAAGGTTCCTAAGTTTCAAGAATGGGACTGTGCAAAAGAAAGAGCCCCCAGTTGGCAGAAAAGGAGCCCAGCATTATATGGCGCCAATAAAGGCCATTATGAAGCAAGGAGCAAGCACATTCCCTGTAGGATATTCACTCCTAGATGGAGAAAAGTCTGTGAGCAAGTCATGTACCAACTGGCCCACCCATCTATTGTATTGTACTCGCACCCCAAGTAGGAAACTGGTCAGTCTCCTTGCAACGTCAGGGCACAGACAGAACCCGGACAGATCTGCCACCCTAGGATTCGTTGCCAGGAGCAGCAGCAGCCTAACCAGCAAGTGCAGTGTCGGGTACGGCGTCGGGTACTAGTATCTTGGAACAAGATGATTCTACCCCGCATACTGCTGACTGGCTTGGCAGGTGCTGCAACAGGACACTGTTGCGAGACAGCCACCGACACGAGCACGGAAACTGCCAGAATAAATCGGTGACCGTGCGACTTAGTGTGTCCAGTGGTGAAATTGCTGGCTTTCAAATACAATTTTTTTTCCTTAGCGTAACAATGTTTTTTTGGTGTACGATGTTTCAGGATCATGACTGTTTCTAGTAGCAACAAAGAAAGAAAGCAGAGTAACGAGCCTAGTACAGTGTTCCGCTATGTATACGTGGCTTGCCTGAGACGTCAGTCTGCCCCTCTTTCTGGTGGCCAGAAGCACTTCGTTAATGCAGCGGAAGCTACCCTCTTACGCGCCCTGTCCCCCATCATGTCTGACCAAGTGACGTCAGCATTTGAGAATGCTAAGTCAGCAAAATTAGTATAAAGAGCTGCCAGTGTTTGCAAACTCATCTCTAACAGCTATTCATAGTTTTAAAAAAAATGATCGACAATGGGCACAGAAGAGACTTTAACGATCTAGGTCATCGGAATTCACAACTGCGTGGTGCAAACAGGATTGGGCTTCGTTGCCCGAGCTATGGTAGCATACATGTTTTACCAGATATACCTTCAGTACCACAATTCAGAAAAGGGAGGATTCAAGCAGCATTGGAAAGATCCGTGCCAGCCGAGAAGTTGCGTCCCTGTTATATGCAAGCCCAACCTGCCCAAGCAAGGTTTGCCTTCAGAATGACAAGCTCTGTCAACTTCATCTATCTGCCCCTCAAAGCCATTCTGTTCTGTGTGGATAGACATTGTCCAGACATGAAAAAACTCCTGAAAAGACGCTTTGTTTTTTCCTCGTTGAACTTGCGGGTCGAGGCGATGAGAGAGGCATATTTGCCTTTCAATTATTTATTAGCGCTCGTTTCTTTCGTGCAGAAATGCCGGAAGAGCTGGCCTAGCAGCGAAGGCTGCACGTTTTGTGGCAATCTTCAGTTTCAACCGGTTCCATCTCATTTCTGAACCATTTAGTGCAACATACACATTTATGCAGGGAGCTTTTCTGTTAGTGAACGATTTCTGGAGGTCTACAATGCCTTGGGGAGCCACAGTGCAACAAACACAATGGAGTGCACTTCTTTATTACGTTTCGGCGTAAACTATGTACAAACGACCTCCTGCCTGGAGAGGCACGTTCTCAAAGCTGTCACAGCTGGAGTCCCAAAGTGCAGCCCCCAGCTGAGGAAGGAACGGTCCTATCGCATGCCGGTGGCGGCACCCGGGCCTCGCCAGGAGGGCTCAGATGACGTCGGCGGGAATGTGGATGCACGTCTGGTCGCTGGGCCACTCCGGTGCGTCCTTCTGCTCCTTCTGCCTCGCCACGAGCTGCAAGGCGGAGCAAACGACGAGCCTCGGCTTGTTTTCGAGACTGCCATCGCACCACGGCTGTCTCGGTTAACCCGTGGAGTTAATATAATTATCTAGAGGGAAAGGTCCCATGCATTTCGGCCGCTTTCGAACGGTGGGACAGAGATGAGGACATTGGTGGTCCAAAAGGGACCATATCGCTGGCGACGGTTTGATATACAAAGAGAAGCAGAAAAACATTGCTAGCAAAGTCTGTATCTAGCAATTCTCTCGCTTTCTTTAGCACAAAAACAATGTCGCTCATTGTATAAAAACAAAAACATTGCTAGGCAATTTCGTTGCATACGTGACACATTCTAGCATCACAAACGCTTACATCATCGTTTAGCAGCACTGTCTAGCCTGTTCAGCCAGACGCCTACGTTCATGGCGCTCCTCGTCGGATAATCAAACGCGTGACATGCGCGCACTTGAAATGATAAACCATGGTGATCTCCCAGAACCTACTAACCAACTCCTCCTCTCCCACCTTGCCTACCTCTTCCCCTCACTCCACCCCCGGTCGCACAACCTTCCCTCTAACCAAACTGCGTCGAGCACCTCCCCTCCCAACCGTCGACCAATAGGTGTCGGGCCTTGCAGCCACGCTTTGATACAGGCTTCTCTTTCGGGCTTCATGAAACGCCGAACGCCTAGCCAAAGAACGTTTCACATTATAACAAAGTCAGCGAGCACTCGAACAACTTCGACGCATCGCAACAAAAAAACAAACGCGCCAAATTTTTCGTTCTCTTTTCTTTCCGTCGCTTTCTTTATCATTCTTTCTAATGAGGCTGTTGACGTCGGCGCTTATGATTTGCCGCGTTCTGCTCCTGTCTTTACCCGACGGACAAGCCCGACTACGGTGCATGGGGCGCGTCTCCGACTGGAGTGCTCGGCGTTCTATTCCGCCCGCACGTTGAAAGTGGTCCACAAGTGGCAACGTATTGCGTCGCAGGAGGCGGCCTTCTCGCGGTATCGGACGTCGCGACCCCGGCGGGGGGTTGCGGAAGTTCCGACAAAAAAAGGCGAGCGTTGCGGTCGTTGCGACGTCCCAACTCCCGGCTGCCGAAGCTTCCGTGGACCGTCAAGCCGGAGAGCGACCCGAAGCAGGACGGGCGTCCGCCGCATCCACTTCCGCCGACGTATCGCCGCCGGGACGGCGACGGGGAACAATGTGACCGAAGTGCCAAGTCATTGGGCGGAAATAGAGGGAACACAATCAGGGACACGGTACACGCACCAGTCGAAGACAAGTTCCAGTCACTATGACGCTCGTTTGAAAAGTGGAAATTGTGTAAACCTAAAGCTCACGAAAAACCAATTCCCGCTTTCGCGAGCTCTTCTCGAAGCTCGTCGTCAATCAACATCCTTTCGTTTTGTTTCGGGATATTGCGGAACAATTACAATCGGGGTATCATTGCAGACGCCGCGGTCCGTTTGGCAGGCTTCGTGTCACGAGACGCCCTTGCCGGTTGCTCGCGAATGTCGGAAGTTGGCGAAGCACCCCTTCGGCGTGCTGCCCAAACCGCCGACGGGACAACTCGCCACGAATTCGGCGAAAGATCCCAAATTTAAATGAGTGCGGCCGTCACTCCCTTTTGGTCGTCTGCCACGCAAGTCGTGCTTGCACCGGCAGATTTTTGCTCGACGTTTCCGCCTGCGTCCGCAGACGATCTCGCCAGGGTCGTCGAAAGGACACGAACAGCGGGGAGAAGCTTCGGTTGCCCCACCTCTGGAGCACGCTCCCTACCTTCGACGATGCTTTTGAATCTCGTTAGCCTCGAGCGTGCACGACGTCTGACGGCGCGACACTCGGGCTTTTGCGACGTCCTTTGTCGCCACTTTGGGACCGCTTTTGATGTATGGGCAGGGTGGGAAACGCGCCGGTCGGAGATGCACCCCAGGCACCGTACTGTAGCACCGGAGAGCAGATGGTTTGCGCCGAGGGCTTACGTCGTTGATGAAGAGGCTCAAGGTGGGGTAGTATCCCTTGCACAGCCAGGTCTCGTTGTGGGTCCCAGACTCAAAGGTTGCTAGCCTCTTCATGGGACTGCCGCAATTCTGCGGGAGACGCAAATCCAAACTCTTCGTTAATGCCCCCAAACCGGCATGGCTTTCTTCTTTTCAGGGCCGCCAAGTGCCACAAACGTTTGCAATGTAAAACGAAGGACTATCAGACATGCAAACAATCTCACAATTAGTTCTATCACTTCAGCATGTACCACTATTTCGTGTACTCTCTTTTAATGGATGTAGAAACCGCACTTTCTACGAGCAAAAATGTGGGAACTGTGTTCACGCGAGACTTTGCCAAGATGGAGGCCGCGAGAAATTACCCCAAATGTTAGAAATCCACGTTGCCAAGATATTTACTCGCAAAACATTTAATGGACTCATTACTTTCGTTGCTACAACACCTCCTCTAGTCGTTTGGGTGGATTTCATTCATATTCTGTTGCCTTCGTTCCACGCAAGGGGACTGCGGGTACCTCGTGATTAAGCTTTCGTATTTCGGGGCTTTATTTGTCTTCAAATTTGGGGAAGTTTTTTCTGGGTTTATTCCTTCCCATGGATTCCCCGCTTTTTGGTATCAATTTTTGGTGTCCCACGAAAAATCGGGGATTATCAGGGTTTACGTCGAAGAAAGTAGGACACAGGATTCCCCAACCTCTAAGGAAAATGCGCGTGCCCCAATTACTTGCAGAACGTCTACCTATCGATAAGAAAAAAAAAAAAATGAGACGAAATGTGTGGCTTCGAAGCACGAAACAGCGTCTCAGACAGCTCATTGAGGGGTTCGGGCCAAGACAGAATAAATCTCTAGACAAAAATTTTCCTTCCGCGATTCTTAATCAAGGGCAGCTCCAATCCCGAGTTTTTCGGTTTTTCCCAATTTTGATAAAACGTGGCTCAGGGGCTAATTTTCGGGGTTTCTCAGTAATTACCGGAAACGCAGAGTCCTACTCATGATACGGACTGAATAAACAAAGCCACAGCAGACAAGGGTCGTGCAAGATGGCAAAATTGAACTTGATCAGACTAGAGCTAACCGATTGTGTAATGGCCTCTAGACTTCTAAACAGCAACCCAGAGTGCAGCTTGGCGCCACGTGACATAACCTGACACAAACTCTCTTCCCCCCCCCCCCCCCCAAGTGAGGGGTGGTTGGTACAGAACAGAGTGCAGACGGACTTTCATGCCATACGAGAAATAGGTTTGGCATTACACGAGGCACCACATGTTCTCTAGGATCTGAGAAAAGGACCGACCAGGATGGCACAGCAACAAGCTTGGTACGAGGAATGGCATTACCAAACGTGAACTGGCCATTCCTTGTGTTGCTGCCTGACGACACAAAAACTGCAACCCAGTATAAACTGGAGTCCTGGGTTGCACGTCGGGCTAAGTTATAGTGCTGCAAACATCTCTAGAGCAGTAAAGCATATCGAGCCATTGTAACACAGAATGCAGTGATGGAAGCAGCAATTGACTTTTTTGTAGTGGGCAAATGATCGGTTTGAAGCAGCCATCGGCACTTTTGGAGCAGATGGCAACATCTGTATGCACAACACTTGAAAATAAAAAACTGATTTGATCGCAAAACGAGTTTCTCTTTGATAACGAAGGGTTCCTCTTTCATACAGATGCCTACTAATGATTACCCTTTGTAACAAGAATAGATAGAATACAAAAGGAACACAAAGCCCTCTTTGTAGATACAAGGCTCAGGTCAGAGTAAATTTCATTTAGAATGGATATTAAAAAAATGCTTGAAAATGAATCATAGCATAAAACTTCAGTTGAGATAAAGCCCTTCTCTTTCTCCTCCATTTACAGAGGTTATTTAATTTAGCCTGTAAATATAAGTTCTCTAAACTGCCGGCAAAAACCAGCATATCGGCTAAAACGTCTAACATTAAAAAATGTGTCCCCCCAAGTTTTACTAATCTGCCAAACTGAAGATTCTTATATCATAAACTGCAAAAACCAGCACTTACAAATATTATGAAAACCTGCAGTTGTGCAGTATAAGTGAGTCTGCACACTAGCAGCGTTGGAACCAGAGTTGAGTCAAAGTTTGCTGCCCTTTCGATCAACTGCTGCACGCAAACTAATTTGACTACCATGTTCATTCAAAATTAAGACCCAAGTGCTTTTTTTTTTTAAATTAGAAGTTAACTTACAATCAAGGTAAGAGAAAGCCGACTTGTAAGAGTACTGAGCATAATTTCCAGAAATCGTGCTAACGCAGACGCTGCGGTGAAGTTTGACGCACGCGTGAGTGCGAGGCAGTGAAGGTTGGCGCATGTGGTAGAAGTATGATACTACGCTGTAGCCAGGGTATGGAGTCATGTGGCAGACATGGTAATTAAGTGACCCCAACAGGAGTAAATAAAAAGCCCTGGTTCCGTCTTATCATGGATAGCCGCCATCCCAGTATGCTGCAAATGAATCTCTCGACTTCTAGCTTCCGCCATAGACGTCATTGTCTGGAAATTAAAACGATGATGGGGCCACTGCGGTTGACGAGAAACCTCTGTACTTCGTTTCAACGAGGCACTGGGATTAATCAAACAGCGTAAAAAGCGCGACGTTGTGGCATGCGTCATCTTTTTATATACGTGCTATTTCACTGGTAAACCAAACAGGCTCAGCGATTTTAGTACTTTGTGTGTTTGTGGTTATGTGCTTGATCCTTCGACTGTACTCTCACCTGATGTGACAGAAACAACTAAACGCTGAGTGGGAGGCAGTATGAAATACATATTTGCATCATTTTGCTCCCTGAAACAATGAATAATAAGCTTTTTCTTTTTTTTTTTCTTTGTTTAAGTTCATTTTGGAGCATGTGTGGCACTCATCTTAGCAAAAACAGCATTTTGGCGCAAGATGTAGCAGACGTTCCTTCGTGGCGCAGCACTTAGAATGTGTTTGAGGGCTGGGATCCCCGACAGAAATGTGACAGAACACCAGGAAAACCCTTTTGACAAGTGTGAAACATATTTCAGAGGACAATATGTACAAAAGAATGCATAACTGAAAAGAAACAGAAATTAATTGAGAAGAACAATATTCTAAATGTGACCCGAAGGGGGTTTGAACTCACGACCCCATGATTACGAGCCCGATATTCTACCACCGCACCAAAAAGGAGGCTCGTGAAGAAGGAAACAACCTGTCTACTCACTCCCACGCCCTGTCCCCCATTATGTCCGACAAACGCCGAACGCCGGTGTTTGGCTTTCGCATTTGAATGGCGAGTGAATACAAAGGCGACTAGCTCTGCGGCTACCCACTAATCCTTCCAACCAAAGCTCGGTGCTCCGACGTCCCTGCACACTCTCGGTTCCTCCTCTTCCTCGATTGCAACCCGTATAACAAAACAAAAGTAAAAAAAAAAAACGGAAAGAATAATTGCGAAGTCTGCCGCAAGCCTTAAAGGGATGCTGAACCGAAATCTGGATTCCACATAACACGGCAGCAAAAGTGTGCAAAGGGGTGCTACAAACACCAATTACTCGTACAGCGATATCTCGAACGGATGACCGTATTTTTCTAAACGAGGAGGCGCATTTGACAGATATGTTGATGTCTTGTTTCTCCAGAGAAGAGTTGAGAAGGAGAGGGAACGGCCTCGCGTCTTCTCCGCCTCGCCGGCTTGAGGGGGCGAAGCGAAGAGAGGAGGAAACGAGATATCTCTACGTCACGCGCCTCGTCGGCCTCGTTCAAGCTCGACCTCTTTTTCCGAAAATAAGGCCGTCCATTGAGATATCGCCTTACGAGTAGTTTTGTAGGGATTGTAGCGTCCTGCCTACATTTCCTGCATTGTTTTCTGAAATCCAAATTTCGGTTTACCATCCCTTTAAAGAATGCCACCTTGATCCGTTAACTCGAGTTAATTTTTTTTTTTAAAGAGTATGTTTGCAATTTGTTTGCACCTTTCCTGCATTTTGCCTCCTACAAAAAATATTTAATGAATCTTAGTTCTGTAGACAAAGTCAGAAGACACAAAAGCTGCAGTGTGTTCTGAGCTGCCCTAGGTGTTTATTTATAAGAGCTTGGGAGGAGCGCTGCAGATAATGTGTCTTCCGACTTCACCCGTTAGATTAAGGTACATTAAAATT
Organism: Ixodes persulcatus; assembly: GCA_013358835.2. Taxonomy (NCBI): domain Eukaryota; kingdom Metazoa; phylum Arthropoda; class Arachnida; order Ixodida; family Ixodidae; genus Ixodes; species Ixodes persulcatus. The sequence continues at coordinate 53,991 of JABSTQ010005129.1, forward strand.
TAGGTATTTGGGTGCCGAGGGGACAGACCTATAGATATTAACGATACTGACTATCACTAAATAATGATAATCAAATTATTGCCACTTCACACTGTAATGGAACCGAGCAACAATTTTTTCGTGAAGCTCTTTCGTGACGTTACGCTCATTTCATGGGGACAGGCCCCATAACACTGTATGTAAAGAAACATTTTTTTCTGAATGCGTGGAAGCTCATCCGCTTCTTGCGCAAGGGTTGTGGTGACACCCAAACACCGAGCTCCGATTGGCTCTGATGGGAGGGATAGTGGGTAGACCCCGAGGCAGCTAGCCACGCAGCTAGCATCGAGGCTCCACGCTCTATCCTTCCAGTCGGAGCCAATTGGAGTTCGGTGTTCCGACGCTACCGCAACCCCTGCGCAAGAGGCGGACGAACTTGCGCTCTGCATTAACTTTCTCGGGGTTTTCACAGCCCCGGCGCGGGCAGGCAGGGAGCAGACTTGCCTGGTACAGCCGCTGGGTCATGGACGGGGGCACGAGGGCGTCCGAGAGACCCGACAGAAACAGCACAGGGACCCTCACCCGGGGCACCTTGTCAATGGACCGGAACTGCAAGCGGGGCGGACACGTCCCGTCACGCCTCACACCACTCCCAGGAACCGCGATTATTATTAAATTTCACGGCGACAGCTGTTACGAGGACTTCCCAGCTGCATTCGCGACGGCAGAACTGCAACGGGCTGAAAACTCAGTTTCCCGTGCTCTCGCACGTGCGCTGCGCCTTGTGACACCAGGCAAAGTGCACATACATCTTCTATGGTTGGCAGGAGATGCCACCACATGTTCCTTGCCATAGGACTAGGTTTGCGCATACTATCAGATGTGAAGTGACCCACTGCTCGCAACCATACCTGTCTCGATTTGGTCTTGCAGCAGGGGCATTAACTCGCGTGTGCAGCGTGTTCCCTTTCCCACATAATTCGGTGACCATGAGGCTGTGTTGCATGCGATGGAGTAAATAAAGAGCGGATATGCGTAAAATTGGGTGTTACTACGTGCAATAATAGATATCGCCGTCACTTGTTTGCACGCTGTGGCAAAAAGCTACAGGTTTTTTTATGCCACAAAGTAAATGAGGCCACAAGCAACAACTTGAAGATTCCTTGGGGGAGCGAGCACACAGGGTTTGAACCCTCCAATTTGTACTCCGGAAGCCGAAACGAAGTTTCCTTTGGCAGTCATACTGCTGCCGACGACACGTTCGCCCTCCGTTTCTCCACCAGAAGAAAAAGTCCCCTTTGATATGGTACCTGGAACGCATCTCCGCCCGGTGCACTTACCACATCCTTATTAGCGGTCCCTCAATTTCCGCCCGACCACAGTCACGCTTTCGTTGCCGGCCCCGACTCCGGCGGTGGCACAACAGAGGAGGTACAAGCAGCAGGCGGCTATTCTGCACCGAGCTCGTTCTGCAGCCACAGCTGACAGAAGCTAGCAGACGCAAGATGGAACACCACAATGACAGCGATTCTTGCGTCCTATCACCTTTTTCGCCGGAACTTCTACGGTCAATGACCAAGATCGAGACATTTAACAGCAAGACACGGGGGCTCCCATGAGACGATTTGTTGCCACTTTGGGGCCACATTTGATACACGGACGGTATAGGACGCCAAATGCGCAAGCCGAAGACGGGTTCCAGGCAGCATACATTCGTGCTACATTGTTGGTGGAGAGTTTGTGTCATGAATCTAGAGGAAAAGGTTTGCTGTGTTCTCGTGCATTTCAGCTGCTTTGAGACGGCAGCGCACAGAGGAGAAGGGATCACATGCACAAAAATGGTCCAAAACACTTGCGGGAAAGCGGCCTTACAAAGCACTGAGTTCGGCGAGAACACCTTTTCGCTTCCCGTTTGCGAAGTGAATATCTAACACTCAAGTCTGACAAGCAGGAAGCTTCTTGAATCTTCAAATGTTATTTGCGTCAGTTGAAAGTGTGTAAGCCTGTTTCTTATAAAGCGAATGTCGTTTCAAAGCAGCCGTCGACAAGCGGACAAGGACTATGGACTGCATGCTTGCACGCTTCCGAAAGAGGATTGCTGCGGACGTGCCGCCACGCCAACGTTGGCCGCACATCACCTCGTCTCCTGCAAGGACGACGTTACTTTTCCGCAATACTTGAAGGATCAAAACGGAAGACGACTGATACTCTGCTCCACAGGTGGAGCATATATATGCAGCTACTCCATTCTCTGTTTCACCTTACAATGAACCGCAGACGACATTACGAGCCATAGAAGCCAATTCAACGCTGCACGAGTGTCTTAGGACACTCGGTAATGGAGCAGAGCGACATGCGTGCGGGCACATAGTTACGTGACACTTTTGCAGCACTGGATTGGCTGGGATGGCTCGTAGCATCTGCGGCGGTACATCGTAAGGTGAAACGAAGTGTAGAAGTAAAAATAGATAAAGTGTAACCAAGGTCAAATCACAAACCAGAAGTTGTCAGCCAATGCCAAGCGAGTTTTTCTTTTTTATGAGATCGTGTCCTCGTCTTCAGGGTGCGCCGTTACGTCGAACACCACAAACAACCAGCTCGGCCAAACGGCAGTTTTAACGCGAGTATAGCAGCGCCGGACAGGCTCGTCTCACCTGGCTCTTGAAGCAGAAGTCCGGCAACCAGCGCAGCCAGCCGAAAAGCAGGCGCCCTACCTCGGGCACCGAGCAGAAGGTGTTCTCCACCACAATGCCCAGCAGGCGGCAGGCGTGCTCCGGCCGCGACGCCAGGTCCAGGGCCACGGCGCCGCCCAGGGAGCGTCCGAAGACCAGCAGCTTGGTTGCGTCCAGCCCCGGGTGCTGCGCCAGGAAGTCCAGGCCCGCCTGGGCGTCCCGGTACAGCCCTGCGCCGGAGGGGCGTGCATTCCGACCAAACCGAATTAAGGCTGGTCCACACTCTTGCATTCTCCTACGACCGATTTGTAACGCCTTACAACGAGAGAAGACTATAGAGATCCTGTATTAAAGAGAGTTTCCAACTGCTCACTCGGGGTCACGTGGTTCATGGACCACATTTGCGATAAGAGCTGCAAGGATTTGCCAAAAGCGCCGATCGTCAGCAAGCATCTTTGCAATTCCGCGTGCTTTCCTCCTCGCGATGCAGCGCATGCACACTTGCGACGAATCCTTGCGGGAGGCGTTCGCCATGAAATCGCAAATGCTCCCCATGGTTTGAGAGGAACCTTCTCTTCGATTTGGGCTCCTTAGAAAACACTAGAGCGTCCAGATTGAAGAGAGAATCCGACCAAAATCATAGAGAGCGTTCGCAATTTAATGGCGGACGACTTCCGCAAAGAACAGACGCAAGCGCAGCGTTGTCGTGTGGCGAGGGGGAAAGCGGGCAGAAAGGCAGAGACGCTTGCGGGTGATCGACGCTTTTCCCACCTCCTTGCAGCTCGTATTGCAAACGCGGCACACAAACTACATGATCTTGATCGAGCAGTTGGAAACTCGCCCTACTGCAGGCTCTCTAAAGAACACACTGGCATGCTAGCGCCATCTATGGGGTGGCCGTAAGACTAAATTCTACTGGGGCGAAGGTTTCGTGGTATTCGCGAGATCAAATGTACATATGTGCTATCTACGAGAACTGGTCGTTGATAACATTGCCAAAAATGTTTCGGCCCAATAAAGAAAAAAATGATGCACGGAAAATATAGGAAATCTACGGATATTGCGAGTGTTTGCGGCTACCCGAGAAATGGCGCCGTTGTGTTCTCTCGCCATAAGAGATATAATAATAATAATAAATAATAATAGTATTTTTGTTGGCAGATAGGAAGAAACAATACATATTCAGGTCTGCTTAAGCCAAGGAAGGCTTCTGTGGCATGACCTGGCAGTAGAACACAATCTTCACATCATGAAACGGGTCACAGCAAAGAAAAAATAGCAAATAAAGTTACGATTATTTGGTTATGTCATTGAACAGTTTTTTTTTCTTAAACCTTTTTTGAGCTGATAGTAAGAAGTTGCTCATGAAATGTAATCGGGTAGTTTATTAAAAATCTTTGCAACGTAAAATGATCTAGTGCTTTCCTCATAGTGATTATAAATATGTGGCATTTCATACCGTGCAGTACTCCCAAATTTAAGAGGAATCAGTTTTAATATTTTATAATTATTGAACCAAAAGTGTTTAAGAACAGTTTGAAGAAATAGAGATTATAAACAAGGTCACTTAAGAGATCTGTCAAACATGTTATTAATATGGTCAGTTGCTAAACCATACGAGACACTCTTTAGCATTCCCTTCAAAATACTATCAATTCTGGTGTGCCACTGACAGGAGCAGTTAAAAAAAAGAGTAACACCATATCTAAGAACACTGTGTGCCAAAGCATGCTTAAGCATTTTCCTAATGATAAAGGAAAGAAAACCTTAGAGGCTGTAGAGCTGACAAGATACACTTCTCAGGCGTTTCGACGCACAGGAAAGGTGTGTATTCCATGACCAGTCAGAGTCAAAGTAGATTCCCAGTTACTTGACAGACGGTTGATATTGAACAGGATTACAACAGTGCGGTACACATTCATAGTCGTGTAAAAACAAAGGAAACACTTTCACTTTTTTCCCAGGGCTTCGAACACATCCCAGTTTAGTTTTAGAGGCATTCACATTTATCCTCTTCTTTTTTAACCAATCCACGACGGCAATGGCGTTTTCTCGCAAGAAAAGCTTGCCATATCTAATATCGGTACGACACGAATCACAAGGCACTCGGTCGTGAGCAAACGCAAGTGTGCAAACCTGCCTTTAGACGCGTGTGTTTTGACGGCGTCAGGTCTTTCAACCTTTGAGGCATGGCAGCACTAGTTGACACTGCAGATAAGGAACTTGACCAGCGCAGCGCAACTGCTAGCACAGGGCCTTTAACATGCGTTGCGCAGTAGCAATACATGACCGTACGCCGGTACAATGCTCCTTCAGATCAAAATCGGAAGGGGTGGGGATGGAACCTAGGATCCCCAGGTTCCGTGAAGCAAGCTTTCGCTCCACGTGCCCCAAGCTGCAGTGTTGGAACGCGCTCCGCAAACAATGCTACGCACTCCCTGCCGACAACGTGTCTTTGACCGGGATATTTAGCGTCCTCTACCGCCTATGTGCCAAAAAAGGGTCCCAAAGGGGCGGCAAATTGCGTCGCGGGAGACGGCGTGCCGTGCTGTCCGATTTCGCAATCTCGCCAGCTGGCCGTAGAAGCTACGGCAACGGAGACGAGCGAACGCGAGTGTCGCCGTTGTTGCGGCATCCCGACTCGTGGCTGGCGAAGCATCCGTGAACTGCCGCACCGAAAAATTACCTGCGGCGGGTCACTGCCGCTGCTCCGCCACTGCCAGGATCGTGGCAGGCAACGGCGGGGCACGGGCGTGGCATCGTTGGGCGGAAATCGAGGGACCACAAGTGAGGACGCAGTAAACGCGCCAGTTGGAGACGCACCCTAGGCACCGTACCTCGACCAAATTCCTGTTCCACACCCCCGCAGGTCGTAGGACAATCTTGCGAGGCTCAGACCAATCTGCCAAAAGGATCGGGTAGCCAGATCCCGACATCTCGAACCCAGCTCGACTCTAACAATGACATGCTCCGTTTCATTCCATCCGGATCCGTTCAACCGTTGGGTTGCGCTCGGGCTTCTGAACCGGCCCGAGCCCACATAATCTTTGGCATGCCGAGATTCAAAACCACTCCGTTATATTGACTAAATACATGGTTTGCAATCGAAGATACCAGCAAACGGCATATTAAATTGGCGACTTTGTTACGCCGCGTTCCGTTATACAAAAGGCTGATTGTACCGTGAAGTAAATAAATTCAATCGTCCACTGCACTTGACGAAAGTAAAAGGCAGGCGACCTCCCGGCAGCTGTGTGCACTGCTTATTCTCGTCGACCATGCGGCCATTTCTGTCTCGCAGAGCAGAGGCCCTCGTAACCTACGAGCCTTCTTCTCTGAAGGAACTTAGGGCACAAGCCCAGTGAAACAGACCCCTGGGATGCCCCACCCAAGATCTCCAAGAACACCCAAACGAGAGAATTCGCCGGTGATGGCTTGGCTTCTGCTGCTGGCCACTAAATGCCAGTCTGGGGGCCGAACGCCGCTAGGCAGAGGTCAACTGTCAATATTAAAAAGAAAATACGTTTACAATTCTCTGTAACGCCGAATTAGAGCGCAGCTCTTGAGAAGGAGGAGGGGAGGGTACGCCCATCCTCCCCCTCCTCCTCCCCTGCTCCCCTCCCATTTAGCAGAAAAGTTTCGGTAAATTTCCTGCTAAATTTAGCAGGGAAACTTAACCCACTAAAGTTAGCGGGGAAATGTTTTTGTTAAATTTAGTGGGAAAATTTCCCACTAAATTTAGCGGAAACATTTTCCCGCTAAATTTAGCGGGAATATTTCCCCGCTAACTTTGGTGGGTTAAGTTTCCCTGCTAAATGTAGCAGGAAAATTTCCCCGCTAAGTTTAGCGGGAAAACATTCCATAATGCAACGCGCGGTTACGCCGATGCCAACGGGGACGCCGTTCAACCTGGAAGCAGGCACCTAAGAGCTGCGCTCTAAAACACTGGCTAGGTGGCGCAAGCCGCTGCCCAATTTTCAGTGTTTAGCCGTGCGCATCCATCCATCCACCCAGTCAAAGTGGCTCCCCCGAACAAAAGGTGCCGGCACTTACCCTCTTCGCTTGGGGTGCCCTCGCTGCGTCCATAGCCACGGTACTCCACCAGCAGCACATTGCAACCGCACTGGTGGAACAGCCCGGCCACATTGTGAAGCCTGGGCAACAGAGAAAGCCACCGATGCCTTTACCACCCTCCTGCACGCTTTGCCTGTAGACAAGCCACAGACCTACACGACAACCGCCTTTTGCATTATCTATTGAAAAATAACTGACATACCTGACACCTGTCTACTGCAATCTGACCTTACTCAAATAGCAGGTGATGTGACCAGTTAAAAGTAATTCTGTTGTAAGGATGCTTAGACAGCAGGAAGTTGGTCAGTTCCAATGGGAGTCTGAGCAACCATAAGGAAGGTAACACAGCGAAGGGGACGGACAACCATGACTTCGAGTCATTGGATGTCATGAGAAATTTAGCCAGTGCAGTTCCACTGCTGCCATGGGGTCCTTAAAGGGCAACTGCAAAGAAAAAAAGGTGTATTTTTAAACAGCCTAATTGGAACAAGCATGTCACAAAAGAATCTTTCCGCAAACAAAAACATTTTTGCAACAATATTTATTGCGCGAGACTGATTTTAATTTGCGGCTATTTCGTCCGTTTTAAATTGCGCGCCACAAAGTTGGTATTATACGTCATGGAGTGGCTGTTATAAGTCACGGAGCGACGTATTACAGCCACTCCGCGCGCGTCGAAAGAGCGGGAGTTTCAAATGTGAACAGGTTGTGACTCCGACTAAATTACGTCCTGTGGCGTAAATATTGCTAAAAAAATTGTTTTTTCGCGGAAGATTTATTTTGTGACATGCTTGCCCCAATTAGGCTGTTTAAAAAAACACTTTTTTTTCTTTGCATTTACCCTTTAAAGGGGCACTCAAGTGGATTCTGAGATCGTCTATTTATTGTCATAACTCAATCTATGGGCTCTTGAGCATCCTAAAAACCCAAAATTACAATCAAGAACGGCCGATTTCCCTATTAAAAATACCATCAAAGTCGTGCCACGCCTCCCTTTCTGCGCCGTGGCGCAGAACACCAGGGGACACCACCGGACGGGAATGCAGCAAGGGCTTCCCGGCGGACTAAATTTCCGAATATGCGCGCCTTCGAAAAATCAGTCCGCCGGGAAGCCGTCACTCGTGATTGGCTTTGCGTGCCCTCCCCTGCTGCCTTCCGGTCCGGTGGCGCCCCCTGATGAGCCACGGCACAAAAGTGGGGCACGGCACAATCTTTGAATGGATTTTTAATAGAAAAATTGGCAACCCTTAAATGTGATTTCGGGTTTTCTTAGGATGCTTAGAGCTTGCAGACTGAGTTATGCAAATAGATAGACAATCTCAGAATCCACTAGAGTGCCTTTTTAATGCGTGTCATGCAGTAGCGATTAGCATGAACAGATGCCAGTACTATGCTCATCCAGATCAAAACAGGCAGGGGTAGAGATTGAACCCGGGACCCCTGGGTTCTACAGCACGAGCTTTCATTCCACATGCCCCGAGCAGCAGTGCGTTAGTACATTTGGCCATCGATCTCGTGAAACCGGTGGCCAATGGACCTAAAGACTAACAAATGGAAAACTATGAGTGCCACATGCTCAATCTTTGTGTCACATTTATCCCTTAACAGCGTGCCTTCTGCTTCAGTATGTGTCTATAAATATCTTGGTGCTTGTATATAGTCTGACCTTTCTTAGCAAAGTTGTGTCAAATATGTGGCTAAGAGGGCATCACTCATCAGCGATTCCATCTTAGTGGACGTTCCACTAAATTTGGCAAATTTCATCACTTTCTGGCGGGGCGAAAATGGGTCTAGTGCCTACATGTGTTCGAAAGGTAATGATGTAGCACTACTGCTTCACATTTCTGTCACATTGATTTCATAAATTTCATCCCCTGCTGTTTTCACATCAATAAATAAATATATAAATGTTACTACGTATGCTTAGCCTTATAAATAAAACATGCTTTGATGTTAACTTACTCTACCTCTCCTTGGCAACTGCCGCAAATTTTCACCGACCATGCTTGAACTACGCTGACAAAAACATGCGACTGTCGAAAATCAAAGTAATCAAGGTATGATCGCTGGTGTAGAAGGCAGACTGTGAGCTCCAATAGGTAAGCCAACTTCAGCCAAGCTGCCAAGTAAGCTAGTGAGATGCTGGCAGCAACGACTTTGTGAGCTTTGTCCTCAGCCTTGAGCTAGGAAATACTATACTGTAGTAATGCATTAAAAACATGTGTAACATTTCAACAAAATTTGATGAACTTGGTTCACAACTTTTCAAAATGATTAAATGCAAAAACATTTTTTGAAGCTGGATTTCTGTAAGATAAATTTTTTTTTTAACTTTATGAGCTTGGGCTTGGAAGAAGTTCAAAACCTTTGAACTTTATGAGCTTAGACCCGAAAAAAGTTTTAAACCTTCGAATTTTTCAAACATTAACGTTATAAAGCTTTTCAAACTGTCAAACTCAAATTTTCAAAAAAACTCAGAGGCTCCGAACTTTGCAAATATGAACCTCGATTTTGTGCAAAAGTTGCAAAAACCTCAAATTCAAACCGAGTCAAGGTTGGAAAATACTGCAACCTCTCAAACTCGAATGGCTCGCGACGTCTCCAGTTCTAGTACCGTTTTCATCTCGGCTCTGCTTTTGCACCTTGTGCGAAAGAGCGGGGAAGGGACTTTCTGATTTGTTTGCTGGCAAAGAACCCTGTACAGGTTAGCATCGGCGCAGCGGTGTTTTCTTTCCTTCGTGCAGCGAATAGGGCAGTCGCGGTAGCTCGTTCGCCGCCGCTCATTTGCAGACTGCACCGGTTACGCCCGGTTACTTCTGTTAGTTCAATAGGAGTTTAGTGCCTCCCAACAGGTCGGGTCAACACTGGGCAAGTCTCAACCAAGACCACCTAGAAGACATTCCGGCATACTACATCATTAAAGGGATACTACAACGAAATTTCGGTCGCTTACTTTTTGGTCTATACGTGTTCAAAGGAGCAGTATCGCATCGGACACACCAATATTCTGTTAAAAAAGACACGAAAAAGAATGTTAAACAAATTAAATGATTAGCAAAGAGCACCTGGTGGATGTCGCTAATGCCTCGTTTGTAATGCCCGTCTAGGAACCTTGACAGGTCGTGACGAAAACTGTCTCGAACCTGACGTCATCCCGACAGCTCTCCGGCCAGCACAAGAGAAGAGGGAAGGAAGGACCTCCCCTCTCACCGGGACTCTCTTTTGTGAGTCCCAGACATCGCTATTCTCCCTCTACAAGATTATAGAAGATTAACCCTTCACTCAAAATTGATACAAAAGCAGCTTTGGGGTTATTTGGGTTGGCCCGATCGCTGGTGTGCTTCGACCGCTTCAGTGGCTAGAACTGTTAAGGCAACCTGACCTGACGACGCTAGCCTCGCCACAGCTTTGCTCGTCCCGAGACAATCTACGTCATGACTGCGCTGGATGTGATGTGCTCTCCGCTGGCTCCTCTCTGAGCGCTTGCCAGAGTGGGCTGTTAATAACGAAAAATAGAGCCATCAGGCTCAACATACAAACGTGCGATAGTCATTTACGCAAATTGTGGATCCTATTCAGCCTATTTCTGAACACCACTGGTATATTTCAAATTTTGTTGAAGTATCCCTTTAACGGATTCCCGACCTGCTCAAGTTACGAAACGAAACCGAAACTCGGCGATGGCACGCGTCAAGGCGGTGAACACTTCTGTCTCGGCGTTGCCGCGCTAGCGTGACAATCGTTACAAGACGCACCCACAACAACAGGGATGCAAGATAGATAGCGCTGCACGGATCCATTACTGTCGCCGACAGAGTGAGAATGGCAGGGCGTGTCTGACGAAGTCCCGGCCTCCAGCGCGCACTCCGTGCCTTCCGCCAACTGGCTGCGCATATGCACTCGAGGTGCACAAGGTGCTGAGGCGTCGTCGAAGGTAGAAAGCCCGTGCCGAAGGCAAAACAGCCGAAGCTCCATCCTGCCCTTCTCACCTCGTCAGCGACCATAGTGACAACGTCGGAGGGAAGGCACGGGACGATGGTCCCTGTCTTCTAGGCGACATTGCCACGACCGGCTGGGAAAAAGCCCTCGAACGCCGGAGCCAGAGACACCCACCTGTGCCCGATGTTGCCCGCGTTTCCGTGCAGGTACAGCAGGGTCGGGGCCTGACCGAAGCGGTCAGGAGGCTGGCGCACGAAGAGGGCGTGCAAGCGCAGGCCGTCCCGGGTGTGCACGGGGGGCGCCTCCCAGCAGGGCAGCCCCACCAGGGAAGGGGAGGGCACGTAGAGCCGCGAGTGGGGAGGCTGCTCCGGGTGGTACAGCAGCCAGTCCCCCAGCTGGTACACCAGCCCTGGGCCCGGGGCACGCGCCGTCGTCCTCAGACATAGTCTCGGCACCCGCCGGGCCACGAGAGCGCTCGAAACTTGCTTCTCTCGGCCCGTCTTCGATGCCAACCTTACTTCCAGCTTTTGCGCTTTCGAACAACATCCATCCCGTATTGCCTTGTGGTACACTCCGATTCGGCGTTCTACCGCGTGCTCCAGAGCTAGTCTACCCATCCCACATTGCTTTACTTCGAAAGGCAGGTCAACACATTTGCGTTGGAGCGTGGTTGAGTGTGCTGCGTTCACCCGTCGCCGCTTACGAGACCTCGTACACTGGCGCCACCTATCGGGTAGCCTCGCAACACTTCCAATCTGCATATAATTAGACTCTTAGTCTTTATTAGACTGCATATAATGAGAAAAATCTACGCATCAACTATTGGCGATTTTCCTAGAATGTTTTCTAACCTACTTCCACGGCTTCGTCTTTAGACCACCGTGCACCGGGAATATTTAATCTGCTCAAGAAGGCTGGCGGGTGAACCTGCCGCTACAGCTTTCTGTTCTAGCCGCTATACCCATTTTCACCTCAAGAACCGTAGTAAAAGAAATTCGACACCTCGCAAAGCGCTATGAATTTTTCATTTTATGTAGAGAATAAAGGTATGTGTCTAGACGTACACGTTTCAAACGCTAAAAGTGTCGCTTCTTCCTCCGACAAACAAATCTCGTAAGAACTACTTCGCGCAGCGTATGAACAATGCGCAAAACTTCCTTTTTTTTTCTTAATGTAAAAAGGAGTATAAGGTGCCGTAGATTTGGCTGGAGTCGCCAATAAGATATGGTCGCTTATAACGTTGTCAGAATTATTTAGAGTCTATGATGAAAGAATGACGCGTAAAAAAAATTTGAAAATATACCAGCATGAAAGTGTTCTAGGGGTACCTGGAGTACTTCCTTGCCGGTGCATTGTCGCCGTAAGCGGTTACGAGCGGGCACAACGCAGCCGGGTCGACACTCGAACATAAAAAGCGTGAACCTGTCTTAGCCTTGCTTGGACATCTGGAATCAGACACAGGACTGCACTTCGGAAAGGCCAACTCGGCACCAGTGTTGAGTAAAGTACATCTAAAAAGTACTTGAAGTTAATTTCTGCAAAGTAAATTAGAGGTTATGAACTTCAAGTAAAGTGGTAAGTCCATTGGGTGCAATGTAATTGAAGTAAAGTACTATAAATTCAATGTACTTTCAAGGTGAAGTACAAGTACTTTTTAACACAATCTTTCACAATGCACTTTCATTCTCCTATATGGTGTGCAAGTTTGTCATCTCCTTGAGCACCTTGTGTGTCTGTCTACCCTCAAGATGTGCCCCATGTGGTTTTGTTTTTCCCCCAACCTCAATCATCGACAAGGCGCACTTGGCCGACTTGTCACCGCGCGTTCCTTGAGCGTTCTCTACGCTGCTCTTTGATTAATGTGCCTTTTCTTGCGCTCCGAAGCGGCGAAGACATATTTTGGAACACTTGCCCGTCGTATACAGTGTTTTTTAACTGGTATACATTGCCCCAGGGGTGATTGGGAATGCACCGGTTACTTTCAGAAATGGCGGCGAATATTGGATAAAGTCAAGTGGCTTAAGAGTTGACGAAGCATCATTTTGTAATACATACTTAACCAAATTTGAGGAATGTGCTTTGAAGTCGGGCATTGTACTTTCCTCAAAAAGTAACAAAACAAACTTTAAGAACAACTACATACTCGGAGAATGGACTTCAGGTAAAGTACAAGTATTCTAAACCTCAATGAAGTGGTATGTTAAGTACAATGTACTTGAAGTACTTCCCAGCACTGCTTGGAACCACAATTCCCCTTCCAAATCTCCCTCACCACTTCATGCCTGTCATGGTTTGACTACGCTCTATTCTTTATTACAGCTGAATTTTTTTTGCCCTTATCAGTTACATACCATGTTTCATGTTCCCTGAGGTATTCTGCCTCTCCGGAATACACACCCCTATAGATAGTTCTATTTGTTAACTCTCTTGATCACAAATTCTTGTTTGTTAAGCTCTTCACTCTCATGATCATTAAAAATTGTGACTGTTGATTTGCTGCTATTCAACTCTAGACCCAATCAGTGTCCCTCTGCACCGCAGGTGTTTGCTAATTTTATTGCAAAACAGAGTGCAAGAAACAAGGAACAAAGGAAGACCAATACGACAAAAGAGCAATTCCTCGCAACTGATTGTTCATATTTACAGTTTGTAAACAAGAAAAGACCACAACCCAGCCCGAACAAGCGCAAGACAATTTCCATAATCTCACGACCAGGAGCGAAACACCGCCCTCATTAACCAAACTTAAAAGTCACAGAAAAAGTTTCTTATATAGCTGCAGATACGTGCAATTATTGGTCATTAGCAGTACACCGTCCTGTAGCGACCGCTCTGTTTTTTGGCCTCCGGCTGTAGTATGAAAGGTCAAAACCAAGACCAGTCTTCTCTGACCCTTCCTCTAATCCTTATGGGTGCAATGTGAACAGTAGTGGCAACAAAGGGCATCCCTGTTCAAGATTTCATTTGATCTCCACTGACTCTTTTGCATTTCCTTCTTGTAAGTACCTTGTTGTTTCTGTAAGCATCTTTTAAAAACTCTATTATTCCATTCTTCGTAATGGAGATCCTTATTAGGTTCCACATATTCTCATTGAAGACAGTGTTACGACGACTGGCCAGTATTTTTATCCTTTATTAACTTTCTCTGAACAGATATAACTATTTCGGGATGAAATAGATGCATTTGCCCAAGCTATTCCCGCCATTTGCACGTTTTTGGAGTGCCACATTTCAGCTAACCACACGCAACTCCTGCCACGAATCGAGGTTTTGACAACACCAATGCTGGTCGATGGTGATTTCTCTTCCCGCGACGCGTTGTTTCAAGCCGAGCGAAAACTGCCTGCAAGGAAAAACACTATCCATGTGGACATCCAATGATTCAGTGGTAAACGTTGATCATCACAGTTAATCACTGACTAACAGAGAGACAAGATTTATGTTTAGCGGGCCAATCCACGAGCGATGACACCGTTTTTTGATCGTCGTTGGGGGGCACCCATCCACGAGGACCGTCTGAACTTCAAATCATCTGGCCTCGCCAATGTTGAGAATTCCTTCGTTCTCTGCGCTCGTTTGGAAAATTAATGCCACCCTGACAAGACACTTGAGCATACAAAGTGAAATGTTAAGAGAAAAGCGACAATGAAATCCGCAAATGTGGGCCAGTGCAAGCAACTAGCGAGGCATGCAGACATGGAGAGCCCAATCCCGCCCCCCCCCCCCCCCCCCCCCCCCCGACTGCAAAGTGCAGCAGAGGGGGCTAGAATTTCTCTGTAGAATGCCAAGGTGCCCCCTACGAGAAACCCTGTTGTCTGCATGGTCGAACAAAATAATGGATGCCCCAAGCCTGTGCTTTGGAATGCAATATATAGTTTGTCGCTCCGTTCACTAAATGAACAGGAGCGCTTCCAGCGACCAACGCTCCAATGTACTCTGCGAGTGCGAGTTGCTTCCGTATGCTCTGCGACGTCACTCCGCCAAGCGGGAGAGCCGAGTTGACAGGGAAGTTTTCAAGATGAGGGGACAGCTGAACCACTCCTCTTTTCGAGTTGAAGGATGCAAAGACCAGTGAGTAAAGACGGTTCGATTAGAATGCTGGAACAACGATTTATACTCTGAGAAACATTTGTTTGATGTCTCGCCTAAAAATGAAGTAGCATGCAATCTACCGAGCGGACGAATGATGGTGCACCGGTGGTGACTGTCGACGGGTCTGGCTCTCACGCTACAAAACAACATCCGACAAGTGTGACAGTGTCCTGTGTCGACGGGCCAATCCAGGGAGGCTGTATTTTGATATCTGGCCAAGGTGGGCAGTAAACAGTTCTGTCACGACTATCTCTGTGCCTGAAACGAGTCTTCAAACCTTTCAAGAGCTTCAAAACATTCTAGGACACACTTCATAGCATCCTACTCTCTGCAGCTGCACGCGGGCTGCCTTTACAAGTTTATTATCGGAAGACTTGCGACCTGCGCCACCCGTACCGACGACGGCATTCTGCGCTCGTGTCACAAGCCCACGACAGGAAGTGAGCGTGTGGTGTGTCGTGCTCTTGTGCGCCTGCTCCGGACGTTTAACAGCTGCGCTCAGAGGGTGACATTCGGAGCGTCGTTGTAGGAGTAAAGTAGCTCGGACCGAACAAGCCCAACTTCGGCCTCGGGGGACGTGCTAGATTGGACGTGAGGACCCGCATACGAGCGCGCCTACCAAGCCCGCCAGACAGGACAGCGGTCGTCCGATAAGCGATAACAGGAAGACAGGTTGTCGTCGAGGCCACCGAGGACGCACGCACCGCTCTCGCCGGCCGAGGGAAAGTCGCCCGAGACTCCCCGCCCTCTGCTGACGGCTGCCGCGGCGTCGAGGAAAGGAGCGTTTCCCGGTCCACCACGGTGAGTGCTTGCTTTGCCAGACTTTTTTTCGAGACCCGTGCCACGCTCACCTGACAGCGAGAAGAAGAGCAGTAGGAGCGCCAGCATGCTGCTGCAGTACCAGTAGACGACGAAGACGGTGACGAAGGACACGCCGCACGTCATCCAGCACTTGTGCAGCACGAAGAGCACCACCCGGCTGACGACGCGGATGGTCGCGAAGTCGGGGTGGTTCTCGGGGCATTGCGAGCTCTTGGCGTCCGGCGACTCGTAGGCCGCCTCCACCGGTCCCTTGGGAACGTGGATTTTAACCATCGTTGCGAGACCGCGCACCGCCCGGCTGGCCCAGCGCCGATCTGAGCATGATCTCCCCCGACACTAAGCTGCGTGTGGTTCTGTCATGGGTCCTACCGCTGTACCGACCGTACTTCTGCCGACGGTCTTGACTAGCTGGATCGCTGTACGCGCTACATCTGCGCCACGGGCTGTACGATTGGCTGTATACGCTGTGTTGCCGTCGAGAAAAAAAATTTACTGTGGACGCCAAGAGGCGCGCGACAGTCACGTCCGTAGGTGGCAAGTTTTATTCAAGGACATTTATCGCATTCGCTCGGCGTTCCGCGTGCTTTCACCGCTCTGCGCATGCGTGGCCGGACGTAGCCCGATGTTGCCTGGATGACGGGGAAAGGCCGCCACCTTTGACGCCGTTTACGCCGGATAAAAGGAACCGTAGCAAAACCGTTAAACGAAACAAACAATTTTTTTTTTTTTTGTACATGCGAGAGTTTTGAACAGTTCTGTATTGCGATTGGTCGCAACATTGAGATCTTAAAGGGGCCATGAAATGATTTTCGAGTTCGACCAGGTTCGACGTTTTCGACCTTTTAATGGAAAGTTTCGACGAACCTTGTATTGAGGTTCGACTCGTGTGCGCATGCGCGACAGGCTGGCCAGTTGGCTTCGTATTGGAGAGTGATGGCTAAGAGATAAATTAAGGGCAGCGCTGATTGGTTATTTCAGTTAGTACAGTACAAAAATTAAGTTATTAACTTCTTCAGTGATTAGAATTGGTTTCTTTTAATTGCAACTGTTCATAAAATAAAATAACCCATTGCATAAAAAAAAAATTTCTCCAAACCTAGACATGCTTGTATCAAGGTCTGGCCACACTGTCCACAAAGTCGAATCTGGTGAAAAGTTCGAAGGTTCGTCGAACCGGTTCGACCCCAAAAGTTCGACCTAAAAATCCGGTTCAACAAAAGTTTGCGACACCCCTACTAAAAACGTTGTCGCTTTCCTCCTCAACTCAAAAGCGTAATGATAAATCACGTGGTCGTGACGTATATTTCACTATATGCGTTGACTCCAAGCTTCCAACTAGGGATGTCGCGAACCACCCTAGGTTCGATTTCGAAAGGTTTCGATATCTGCAAAGCGAACTGAGGTTCGATTTCGAAAAATTTCGATATTTTCGTACCGAAAGAGGTTCGAATTCGAAAAATTCGCAACTTTTGATCACAATAGAGTTTCGAATTCGAAAAGTTCGAAGCTTTCACGGTTTCTAAAATTTCGGGTTTGAATATTTCGAATATTTTTTTACTTGAGGTTCGATAAATTCGAAGATTCCGAACTTTCCTAATTTGAAATTCGAGATATTCGAAAAATCTGAATTTCTTAAGATCTGAAGTTCGAAAAGTTCGAAGATTTCGAAATTCTTTGGAAATAAAATTCGAAAACTTCGAACGCTTCGAATTTTTATAGACATGAAGTTCGAACAATTCGAAGATTTCGAATTTCTTTCTGCATAAAGTTCGAAAAGTTCGATTCTCTTTTAACGCTGAATTTGAAAAAAAAAAAAAAAAAAAAAACCTGAAGATTTTGAATTTTTTTCAAGTCCAAGTTTTCAAAGTTCGAAGTCCAGTTTTCAAGTTCCTCCACAGTTTCAGTTTCAAATAACGTTTTCACGACTCACTGGTTTTCACGAAATCAAGTTTAGAAAAGTTAGGGTGTGATACCTAGGCTCTGCGAAGTTGGTCAGGCAATTAAATGAGACGACAAGTGTCCCGGATGTGCTGGAATATTTGCCAGTGCAGAGTGACGTGTGACCATAGATCAGTAATTGTGACCGCCAGCCCCGGGGGGGGGTCTTTAACGTGCATCACGCAGTAGTGATCACACGAACACACTGTTTTACGATACTCATCCAGTTCGAAATGGCCAGGGGCGGGCAGGAGGTTGAGGCTCAGAAAAACCTTGAAGCGACCTGGCAAACTACCTCCGCACCCGTTGCACGCTGGTAGTAATCCGATCGAACGCCGCCCGAGTGACGCTGGCGTATAGTAAGTTAAGTTTGTAATTGTCCTGGAGATTTATTTTCTGGGACGGAGGAATCGCCTCGCAAAAAGCACAGAAGCCGACACAACTCGAGGTCGAGGAGTGTTCTACCATACAAGTGGCGTCGGAAGAGGAAAAACGGGGGAGGGAATAGGGGAGGGGGGGGGGGGGGGCCTCAGCTCCCCTTCCCCCCTTCCAGATATTTCGGACTGTTAAAGAAAACAACACGGGGAAAGAGGGCGTGGTCGAGCTTATTTTAATCTGAAATTATTTATGCCTATGTATAGCTACTGTCGCTCTTCACTGCATAAAAGATCGCGTAGATAGTCATTGTTAGAAACTCGTTGTCAGAAGGCACTACTCGTCACATGCTTAGTGGTTCGGAAGTTCAAAGCTCTGTCTTTACGAC
The DNA here is from genome assembly GCA_013358835.2 of Ixodes persulcatus. Lineage (NCBI taxonomy): Eukaryota > Metazoa > Arthropoda > Arachnida > Ixodida > Ixodidae > Ixodes > Ixodes persulcatus. The sequence continues at coordinate 72,270 of JABSTQ010005129.1, forward strand.
CTCAATAACTGTGCCAATGGTAAAAAAAAAAAAAAAATAATAATAATAATAAATGCGGGGATAAAAAGCTGGAGAAAGAAAAAACGATCAAGAACTCGCCGGATGTGTTGTATTCTTGCATATTCAGAGGTTCAGAACTTCGAAACAACTTTCTCCTACCAAAATGTGTACAGGCTAAAAGAAACACGTCCCAGGAACGTGAAGCGAAAAAAAAAAAAATGCTTTCTTTTAATGACGTGCTGAACTTGAACAATATTAGAAATCTTCTCCCATGAGTTAATTTATTCCTTAACGTGAAAAATTGACCGCATCTCCACGTGGTGAATGATGTTGCTTGGGGCGAAGCTCTGGTGGTGCTTGTCTGCGTAGACGCCGAGCCGCAGCATGCCGAGCCTTTTCATTCATGTCAGTAGGAGAATGTGTGGTTTTCATCTTTTTCTTTTTTTAAGCAGACAGATGGGATGGCATCTCAGAACCCCCTACTCTTTTTTTTCTTCTTTTTCTTTGAGCCTTTTCATTCATGTCAGTAGGAGAATGTGTGGTTTTCTTCTTCTTCTTTTTTTAAGCAGACAGATGGGATGGCATCTCAGAACCCCCTACTCTTTTTTTTCTTCTTTTTCTTGAGCCTTTTCATTCATGTCAGTAGGAGAATGTGTGGTTTTCTTCTTCTTCTTTTTTTAAGCAGACAGATGGGATGGCATCTCAGAACCCCCTACTCTTTTTTTTCTTCTTTTTCTTTGAGCCTTTTCATTCATGTCAGTAGGAGAATGTGTGGTTTTCTTCTTCTTCTTTTTTTAAGCAGACAGATGGGATGGCATCTCAGAACCCCCTACTCTTTTTTTTCTTCTTTTTCTTTGAGCCTTTTCATTCATGTCAGTAGGAGAATGTGTGGTTTTCTTCTTCTTCTTTTTTTAAGCAGACAGATGGGATGGCATCTCAGAACCCCCTACTCTTTTTTTTCTTCTTTTTCTTTGAGCCTTTTCATTCATGTCAGTAGGAGAATGTGTGGTTTTCTTCTTCTTTTTTTAAGCAGACAGATGGGATGGCATCTCAGAACCCCCTACTCTTTTTTTTCTTCTTTTTCTTTGAGCCTTTTCATTCATGTCAGTAGGAGAATGTGTGGTTTTCTTCTTCTTCTTTTTTTAAGCAGACAGATGGGATGGCATCTCAGAACCCCCTACTCTTTTTTTTCTTCTTTTTCTTTGAGCCTTTTCATTCATGTCAGTAGGAGAATGTGTGGTTTTCTTCTTCTTCTTTTTTTAAGCAGACAGATGGGATGGCATCTCAGAACCCCCTACTCTTTTTTTTCTTCTTTTTCTTTGAGCCTTTTCATTCATGTCAGTAGGAGAATGTGTGGTTTTCTTCTTCTTTTTTTAAGCAGACAGATGGGATGGCATCTCAGAACCCCCTACTCTTTTTTTTCTTCTTTTTCTTTGAGCCTTTTCATTCATGTCAGTAGGAGAATGTGTGGTTTTCTTCTTCTTCTTTTTTTAAGCAGACAGATGGGATGGCATCTCAGAACCCCCTACTCTTTTTTTTCTTCTTTTTCTTTGAGCCTTTTCATTCATGTCAGTAGGAGAATGTGTGGTTTTCTTATTTTTCTTTTTTTAAGCAGACAGATGGGATGGCATCTCAGAACCCCCTAGTCTTTTTTTTCTTCTTTTTCTTTTTTCATAATTTTTTTCATCTTTTTTTTCAATTTTTTTTTTTTTGCCCTACACGAGCACGTGAGCACGTGATCTCACGAGCAGAAGCACGAGCACGCGACGCCGGGCCTACGGCGGACGGCGGACGGACATGGCTAGCCCCTAAAGGGGTATTCACACGAGGGATAAATCCCAAGGATTTCTCCACGGCACGTGCACCCTGCGACAAAAACATCAGGCTCTGCGATGTGCAAAAGCCTCGCGTTTTCGTCTCGTGATGCGCTCGCGCCGGGGAGAAATCCCCGGGATTTCTCCCTCATGTGAATACCCCTTTAAGAGGTATTCACACGAGGGAGAAATCGCTGGGATTTCTCCCCGGCACGCGCATCCCACTACGACAACGTCAGGCTTTGCGATGTGCAAAAGTCTCGCGTTTTCATCTCGTGAGGCGCGGGTGCTGGGGAGAAATCCCCGGGATTTCTCCCTCGTGTGAATACCCCTTTAGGAGCTTCGCCCCTAAAAACAATAAATACATTATTTTGTATTCTGCAGATGGCAATGATATGTACTGTCTGTGGTGTTAATTTAAATGCGATACCTCAAACAAGTTAGACGAAAATAAATACCAAGTTTAGGGCATAATTGCATGTAGATACATGTTTGGACATTTCTTCGAAACTCACCTTGAATAACAATAGTCATATCTTAAGACGACACTTATCTAGGCTATACATAGATCATTCTTAAAAAGTTTAACATCTCTACCATAAATAGCTTCGGCTACATCGCGCTTCAAATCTGGCATAAACGATAATCGTCAAAAACCCGTCGTCCTTCCTCGCTCCTTCGGGAATTTATTTCTTTAAAACTAAGCATGCCAGAACATTGAAATAAACGGCATTGTCTTTCGTAAAGAACGGAACACCGCATGTAAAAGTTCGAGAAAACAAAAATTACGAATGTACCTCACTACTTGAATTCAAATGAAGCCGTCCGCCGGTCTTTCGAAGTTCGACGAACGTCGAACTTTTACCCTAAAAGGTCGAAGTTCATCGAACTTCTGACTTTTCAGGATTCGAAAGTTCGAAACTTTTCGAATTGATAAATAAGTTCGAAAGTTCGAAAATTATCGATTTCCTTAGCATAGGAAATTCGAAAGTTCGAACAGCTTCGAACTTTTTAGTGCAAGAAATTCGAAAGTTCTAAAATCATCGAATTTTTTGGTCAGTCAAGTTCGGAAGTTCGACAAGCATCGAAGTTTGCAGTGTGATAAGTTCGAAAGTTCGAAAAGGATCGAATTTTTTAGCGTAATAAGTTCGACGGTTCGAAAAGCGTCGAACTTCTTAGCTTAATAAATTCGAAAATTCGACTTCCGTCGAATTTTACGATATAGAAAATTCGAAAATGCGAAATATTTCGAACCTTCCGAATCGCTTGATTCGATCATCGAAACTTCGATTCGAAAAAAGTTCGCGGCATCCCTACTTCCAACCATTCCACCTTTTTTTTTATTATTTTATTTAGCACACCATGAAATTTGTCGTTTGCAAGTGATGAAAGTGCGGTCATGCATCGACGGATTGATTGTTGACGAGCGCATACGTCCGAGTAACGCAGTCAGTGGCGTACCAACTTGTTTTTAAGCGGGGGGGGGGGGGGGGGGGGGTAAACCAGACCCCCCCCCAAGGCCGGGGGGCGGTGCCCTTGGTATCCCTTGGGCGCCGCCGGACAGTGTTTGCCCTGCCCAGTGGCGGCTGTTTCAGGGGGGGGGGGGTGGCAAGAGCCCCCCTTGCCCCCCCCGGTTGGTACGCCCGCCATGGACGCAGTGCTCGTTTTGCTGGGGTCGGCTGACGTGCTTTGGGTACCGCGGTTGTATCACAGTGAAAAAGCGGAGGGCTTTCGAAGGAAAGGAGTTACGAAATAGTCCGCTATATTTTCAAATTTTCGTACCGAAAAGATGGCTTTTGACCTTCTATAAACGATATGCAATTAGTGACATTTCATTCTAAAATTATTCATCCCAGCCCAAAATTCGCCCCTTTAAAATCAATCTCACCTAAAAAAGACAACGTTTAGAAGCTGAGGGTACGTTGGAAGAAAAACCATAGAGACGGACATGGGTACGAAAGCGTTGTAGTCCCGACCGTTGGTCCTGACAAGATTGTTGTCAGAAACACATGCGCGCTCGCGCACATGCGAGCGGTCACGCGCGTATGCAGAAAAGCGATGATTTTTGCGTTTGAAACGTGTGCATTTTGATAAAAAGATAATTTACATAGAAATATGTTTTATTACATAAAAAAAGAACCCGACTGTCTCTAAAGAAAGTAGTTTTTTTTTTTTATTGTAAAAATAAACTATGCGTCGCCAAACACCCAGTCTCCGCCCAAAAGGCTCGCGGTTCTTACCAGCAGTCAATGTTTCAGAGCTTGCCTTTCCCTGACTCAAAAGTTATAAGCGATTTTCGGAACTTTTAATAAGAAAATGGGGCCCGTTCCGTGTGTCGGTCGCCTTTTTCCCGTAAAAAGTTTCCGAAAATTGCTTATATCTTGTAAATCACATAATGGCGAGCTCCGAAACTTTGAAATCTGGCCCGGGCCACTATGCTACATTTGGGGGTAAGACAAGACCGTTCGGCAACGCGTAATTTATTTAAACTTTTCTCTTTTTTTTTTTTAACGCTGGGTTATGGTAGTTTTAGCCGACGTAGGTATACTTGAAAACAATTTTCTCTGCAGGATAACTGCGTACACATATGGCATCCAAGCTAGTTTCAGTGACAGATCCCTTCGTAGGTGAGCTTCTCTTATCCGACGGTTTTCCGATGAGCTTTCCTCCGGTGAGCTCCTCTCTTCCTCCCAGCAGACCACACCGTTTAGTTGCCCTTTGTGCTGTCTGTAAGCTAGACCTGGCCCGGTGATAACTGCGGACGTCTGTGAGTTTTCCTTTTTAGACAAATTAACTGGCCAAGGCCGGTTCCTTTGTTTCCCTCAGAGATAATCCACGGAGGAAAAAAAAAAAAAAGAAAATGAACGAGACGACTTTGCAGAAGGCCAGCTTTCGTCAGATGCCCAGTTTGACATTTCTGTTTTCTCTTCGTTACTTTATTGTCGATTCTAACAATCTGTGCTATTAATACTGGAAGTTACCGCAGTGATTTCTACACGGTAGACCTCAATGTTAGATGCCTCGACGTCTACCCACTATTTTTTTTTTTTTTTCATTCAGCCAATCAGAAATCGGCGTTCTGACATCATTGCAACTCCTGTGCAAGAAGCAGACGAACTTGCTCTCCGCATGCGCTGATTTCTACACCCCCTGGAAGTTTCTACACACGCACAAACCTACGGCGTTGGCGTACACTCGCCGCAGCTCCTGCCAGAGGTGTGTAACGCCACCTCCGAGGTTGAAAGTTCTGGACAAACCCCGAGTTCTATACTTTTTTATTAGCTTGGAACGAGGAGTAAACATGCAAATAATAGTCTTTGTTGTTTTCCGGAGGTATTTTAGGTTTCTATTTCCATGTCGGCATTTACTGCCAGGGTTGCCGACGTAGGGCTGGATCGCTGAGCTGACAACACAAAGCCCTTTCTAAAACACACGCACTAAACTTGAAAAAGAAAATAGCATTTCACGCGAATGAAATGAACTGCATGTTGGCGAACGTCTTGCAAAAGAGCAAGTATTTTTGTAGCCTAGATAATTAATTAATTGATTAATTATGCCTAAGTAGTAAGTACCCATCTTCTAAATACTGATTTCAGGATTGAGGTGTCAAACGATCGAAATGATAGGCAGTTCCTTGAAAAAACATAAGATTGATGCGTTTGAAACATGCAACGGAATGCGGGAATGCTTTGCGTGGCTTCGTTTTTCCAACCTAAAAAAAAAAAAAATTACTCGAAATAAATTTTAAAAAAAAAGAAAAGGGAACGAAGTCCACCTTATCTTTCAGAGACAGGACCTCGTGCTATCTATTATTAGATACCTTTCTCGGGTACTTTGTACAATACTAACTGTCACCGTATCTCCTGGTAAAGAGGGACAATGGGAAGCCAGCAATCGCATGGCGTTGGAACAACAGTACACGCGTTGTCGATCGTGTGACCACGATTAATTAAACATCATGAATACTCCCGATAGCGCGTGAAGTCTCGACGTGCGTATTTTTATTGCTGCCAATTTACTCTGGGAAAAATAAATAAGGTTATATCGACGAAGAGTGAATTCTCTTGCGTGAACCTTTGGTAATCTCACAGAGAGCAGTAACATAAGGATATTTAAGAAATATACTTTTCTTGGTAATTCTGATAAACCCAGGAACACGGAATGCGTCGTACAGAATAGTGATCTGAACGAGCGCAAACTTCAAATAGCCCCATGTCACAATTCAGTTCGATGAATGTAATTTCATAATCTAAACCCTGAGACAAGGAGAAATAACGGACAAGTGACACAAAATCTTCTTGTCTCAGAGTTTATCCCTAACCAGCTCGCCTGCATACTTCCGCTCCTTGTAAGGAATATCATATATCTGTTTTTCCAGAGTGATAAGAACACCACGCCGCGTGCGCGCTTCTAAGACTCGTTAGTAGCTCGCATAAAAAAAAATGGTTGTCATATTTGAATATTTTGTTCCATTTTTCGTAATTTCATTTCGAACGTTCGGCATGCTGGCACCGACATTCGTGGGATCCCTCACTGAAGGGAAGCCGACGTTCGCAGATGTGCAAGCGTATCGTTGGCTGCTTCCTGGTCGTAGGCATCGCGACAGCCCTTCTGGTCGGCTTGCTCAACCAGGCACCGGACCCTTTCAAGGTGAACAAGACCGGCTACTGGGGACCGGCCAGGATCAAGCATGGTGAGGGACAGACCGCACTTTGGTGGCACCCTGTACTGCGGAACTAGTTCGAATAGACAGTCGTACCGGTTTGAGACTGGTTAGCAAAGCTTGTAAGAAGCGTGTGATATGCATGCTTAGCGAACACAGATTGCCCGCGAGAGGATCGTGCAGTTGGCACAGTGGAATAATCTCCGATAGGGTACCCTTCTTCATGGCGATGTTAGCCACACTAAAGGCGTAGCCGGCTACTTTATGTCAATCGAAGAATAAACCAAGGCTTCAAAAGTTCGCACACACCACAAATAAAGTGCAATATGTCCAACTTGCCAAAGACCAACTGATTGAAAGCACTGGTCGAAGGCCAACTGATCGAAGGCCAACTGGTCAAGGTCAACTTGTCGAATAGGCAACTCGTCGTAGACCGAACTAAGTTGGAGTTGAAGGCCGAAAGAAAGTTGGTTTCTATCTTTGTCCCTCAGTTTTATTGTGTTCCCTTTGTAAGCAGCGCTTGCCAGCGCCCAAGGGACACAAATGTGCGCAAAGAGCTTTGAGCGAACAATCAACCGTTCAAGGAAGAACGAGGCCCGGTAGAAAACTCCCACAACGGGACAGCGTGAAACCCCGAAGACAAACTTCTACGATTCTCGTGTTTGTCCCCCTGTCTTCACTTACTAAAAAAAAAAAAGTGACGAATATGGACACTTACAGGCTTTCAAGCTCTAGGATTTTTAGGTTCAAGAGGTACTGCACTTTTGAGCGAGGGAACGCTGGCTGAAACGCGCACTCGCAGCGTACGCATACAGAATGAAACGTGCGCATAACGACGAACTACTAATAGGTATCCGTGTTGAGATACGAAATGCAGTGTTGAAGAAAGTGGCGACCAAATGGCCTTTTCAACGAACTGCCCTTGAACTAGTTTCCCTTCGCAAAGTTGGCCTAGACCCCCGCAAGGACCTCAACTCTTCCCCTAGCACCGCGAACGCTAAAGAAAAAGCGAGAGTATACTTTTTTTCTTTTTTGCTTTACATATTTGGTTTAAAAAAAGTCGTTTAAGCTGCTCCAATGCACTCTTTGCGGGTGAGTTATACGGCCAGGGGGACATAATATAAGGGTCCAATCGTCACGATATGCCGGATATTTAACTAAAATTGGTTCATTAACCTTTTAATTAATAAAAAATGAATACCAATTAGAAATTTGCTGACCGTCATTGAAAACCACTAAATACGTAAATTTTAGAAAGATTAATCGCAGGTGGAATGCGCGGTGGTAACGCGTTCGCGCGGATTTTCCGTTCTTATATCACCTGCGTTTTCGCGGTTGCGCCCTTAGCGCACCACCTGTAACTGTCCTGAACATTTGTTTTTTGTCTTTCGAACAAGGTACATTTATTCCTCGATTTTTTTTTCACTGTGAACTTTCACCATCTTCCTGCACCCCGCTTACCAAGTCCCTTTTAAAACTTACTTATTTAGTAGTTTTCGATGACGCTCATCGAGTTTACAACTAAAACCATCTGCTTATTTTCACTAATTAAAAAGTAAACGCACACAATTTAGTATATTATTTGCCTTATCGTGACGATTAGCCCGCTATATGATGTCTCCCTGGCCGTAAATCTCACGTGTGCACAGACAGCATTAATGTAAATTTGACTGCTTTAATAAAAAATGAAAGACGTTTACAATCCCCTGTAACGCCGAATTAGAGCGCAGCTCTTGAGGAGGAGGAGGGAAGGTTACTGAGAGGACAAGGTGGAAAGTCCCCCACTACTAACATGAATGTGGATCGACGTGTACTTAACGCAAGTCGCAGAAAATGCACATCTTTGGTGAAAGCATCGCGTGTAAATTTGGCGGGAATTTAGCGGGGCAATTTGTTCCCCTAACTTCAGCGGGGAATGCTTTCCACTAGATTTAGCGGCGAAATTCTTTCCGCTAAATTAAGCGGGGAAATTATTTCCGCTAAATTTAGCGTTGAAAATTTTCCGCTAGATTCAGCGGGGAAATGTTTTCCGCTAAATTTAGCGGGGACATTTTTTCTGCTAAATTTAGCGGGGGATTTAAGGTAATCGTCATTGTCATCGTCATCGTCACTGATGACGTCATCAGTGACGTCAGGTTTGACATCAGTGATGATGACGTCACCGTGATGACGTCATCGTCATCGTCACTGATGACGTCATCAGTGACTTCACCAGTGACGTCACGTGTGACGTCATCAGTGTTGATGACGATGACGATGAGAATGATAATGATGTCATCGTGGTGACGTCATCCTCATCGTCATCGTCATCGCGCGGTTACGCCGACGGCGACGGCGACGCCGCTCAAGCCGGAAACAAGCGCCTAAGAGCTGTGCTCTAAAAAAAAAATATGTAAAGCTTAGAAAAAAAAACTACACAACACGCACTGTATTCGGCGAGCAAGTATTTTAAAATGCGTCTTTGGCTCATTGAAACGCAAAGAGTGCACGCCAATCCAACGCCAACATAGAGAACACGAAGAGAACGCGCGATGACGAGGCAGCCAAGCTCGCTCCTTGACTGGCTGAGGTCGGGGAGAACCAAACGCACGTGGGCGCATTTGGGGGTAAACAAACGCACGAGGTGCGCAAAGAGCAGACGAACTTGCACACCGTATAGGCGTAACAATTGCGGACCATCCGCTGCAAAACGAGCCGGAGAAATCGGCACCCGCACATAGAGAGTTCAAACTTTCACCGAATGGGCCATCTGTCGGCATGCAGCACTTCTGTCTACGCGTGCTTCGTATGCGAAGTGGCGGCGTAGATTGCCCAGAAGATGTTTTTCTTTTGGGCGAGGTAAGTTTATTTTTTTATTTTTCCACTGTAACCTTCCACCACATGCTTGCACCTCCGTAGTAAGTTGCAGCGCGATACGTCGAGAAATAGATTTTTGCGGGCGGTCCAAAATGTGTTAGTCTACATTCTGTATATTGAATGAGGCTCGACCGAATTTTCAGCAATTCTGTCGTGGCCGTCATCCTGCAAGGTTTTCAGCGCTTTCAGCAGAGGACGGGTAGAAAAGGGGTCTCTTGGAGGCATGATCGAGTTTCCGCGTGACAATGAGCGGCATTACTTTGCAGTGCGCGCGGCTCCTGAGGATGACCCCGTGATTCGCAAGTTCAGCGTCCACATCCCCGACGAGGCTTTGGCAGACCTGAAGTGGCGCCTCGCAGCAACCAAGCTGGCACATCCCTTGCAAGACTCGAAGTTCACGTACGGCTTCAATGCGCTGGCGCTCAAGTCCGTGGTGGACTACTGGAAGGACAAGTTCGATTGGAGGGCGCAGGAGAAGCGGCTGAACCAGTTTGAGCACTACCGCACCGTCATCGAGGGCATCCAGGTTCACTTCATGTACGCCAGGGCCGTGCCCGCCAACGCCCAGGTGAGCTTTGGCGAGGAATTACTTACGAAACTGAGAATTTGTTTGCTTCCCGTTTACGCAAGTTTTATTTTTCCTCGAACTGACAACGAAGATATCGTCCTTTTTAACCTTGCGATGCACCGCGGAGGATTCTTCGAGTTACTGAGGCCGATCCCATGCCGTGCGTGTGAGAGTCACGTGACATTTGGGAATTGGCCAGCGACGCGCGGGGCACATGGTCACGTGATGCGGTCGCAGCGCCGGATTAGCTGGGATGGCTGGTAGCGTCCGTTGCGTTCCATTGTAAGATAAAACCGCGCGCTTAATGTTACGAGAAAAAAAAAAAATGGAAGACAGGCGTTGCGAGATAAAATGTACAAAGGTAGTTGAAATTATTGTTTTTTTTTTTGTTTTTTTTTTAACGCGCGATAGCGTTTAGAAACTCGTGTCGCAGAAAATCCGACGTCGGTGTCGGTGGGACGGGATAATCCTGACTGGTCGATGGGGTCATGACGTCACAGCTACATGACCTCGCGCTGGAATTTCAAACCCACCCGTGGAATGAGACACGCTAATTAGCTACGCAATTAACTAAAATTCAATAATTGGCTTTATAATTAACAGTTTTGTACACGTTACTCGAAAAAAGTTATTGATTACAATTACAATTACTCCCGGTTAAAAATATTCGATTAGATACGTGATTACTTGAGAAGAAAAGTGATTGGGCGTTACTTGAAAATGCAACCGTTACTTTTCCGATTACTTCAGATTTTTCAAACGTCTGATTTGTCTGCCGGTTTTGAAACGAATCTTTCTGTACCGCCCTTTGTTGGAAGGGCTGTTTTTGTTGATTGAATTAGAGTAATCGAACTACTTCCAAAGTAATAAGATTAATCTTGCGATTACTTTCTACTAGATGTATTCAGGTAATTACCAAATTACACCAAAGAGTATTCGATTACAAATAATTTGATTACTTGTAATGAGTACCGTACAAGTCTGGAATGATGCACGTGTGGTGCGCGTTTCGGCCACTGGGGAGCAGGACCGCTCGCGCAAAGATGCGCTCCGATAAGAAACCGAAACCTCAGAAACGCGTCGGAATTGAGATTTATCTTTTTTTTTTTTTCAGGAATGTCGTAAAATGTTTTTCCTGCGTTATATATTTCTAAAAAGAGTAAATTTAGTGGTTTTCGATTATGCTTAGCAAAACGGTTCAAGTCATCAAGAAGCAAAGACAAAAAACTGAGGCAGACAAAACTCAAAACAAAATTGTGGTCACTCCGTATACATTCATGGGATCCCTCACAAATTAAAAAAAAAAAAAATATTGCAAGACGACAAAACATTGACGTGGTATGCTCTGCCCCAAACAAGGCGCACTCTATGTGCTTGCGAGTAAATAACATAAAAAACCAGAAAAAGGCATGCAATGTTGCTCACAGGCCACGATATGCCCAGTGTGAAACATGGGTTGTTTACAGCATTCCTTTATCTTGCGGAAAGTGTTACATCGGCCAAACGGGCCGGTGTCAATGATAGAATAAGAGAACATGCAGCGGCAGTGAAGTGCACATCAGCAGGCCACCTGTGAGCCCATGGGCAACTCTATGCTGTAGGACATGTGAGTTTAACCCAGCCTTTACCAGTGTGAGCGTTCTTGCAAAGAACAAAAATCCATACGCGCGAGAGATGCTCGAGGCACTAGCCATCGAAGAGAGTGGAGAGGAATATGTCAGCAGTCCGTCCATCACGCTGCAAAGAAAAGCAATACCTACGGTGTGTTGCGGCTTCGTGCCAGTGACTCGTGAGGAAACACTCAAAACAACATCCACGGTATAGGAAGTATTCACTGGCGGCCATAGCTGTGTGCACGACTGCTGAGCGCGTGCTGATGGCGAGCTTCCACAGTTCTTTTATAACGTGCATTTCGCACCCTCAAGATTGCCGGTCTTAGCAGCCTATTAATGTGGGCTCGTTCAGAGCATGCGCTCTAGACATCACCCACAAATATGGCGTCCAGTGAATACTCCTTATACTGATGTCAGTGACTTGAAGTGTAAATGTGTGGGGGTTGCTTTGGCAGTTGCAGATTTTTTTCAATTTTCGTTAATGTAGTATATTTCTTCTTTTTATTTCTTTTTCTTTTCGTGTATGATTTATTTTTATATGTTTTTATATGTACTCCTTATTATGCATTGTTATTTTAATACATTTTTTTTTTAAAGTGCATCTTATCTCGCAATTATGGAATGCTTGAAGGGACTAAAAAGAAGTATTAAATAGTTGATAATCGGCTTTTTGTATGTCCTGTCCTGTCTGTGTGTAAGTGCTTAGTGTTCAAGCTATTTCCTCAAAGACATCATATGCTTAGCAAGCTTGTAATTGGAATCACGTTGATTTTCAGAAATCAAGAAGTCAACGAGTAACTTTTGGTTAATTACCTGGCTAATTGGTATGTTTTTCGCAATTTCTGCACTCTCAAGAAAAAAGGGTGTTAAAGGGTGTATCGTCACACACTTTGTCCCATATAATACACCCCCAAACTTCAATTCGACCTACAGCGCCCTACAGTCGAAAAGACGGCCCGAAATTTTACGAGGGGCTTGATAGCCATGTGGTAAAACTTATTAAAATAGCTCATGTACGTTTTACTGACTACAAAAAACATAATCGGGGTTTTCGTGGCACTACTGTGAATACTCGATGTTTTCTTTATGTGGTCTTTGATACGTACTTTAGCTATTTAATGAGTTATATCACACCGTTATCAAGCCCCTCGTAAAATGTCGGGCCGTCTGTTCGACTATAGGGCGCTTTACGTCGAATTGAAGTTTGGGGGTGTATTATATGGGACAAAGGGTGTAACGATACACCTTTTTACACCCTTTTTTCTTGAGAGTGTGACGCCCATCCTTGTTTCCTCAACCACCCTATTTTTAGGTATTTTTGAAAGCCTTCGTTGAAACGCACTGTATAATTTTTAGCACTGCAGGTGAGCACAGTGCAGGAGTGAGACTTTCGTTGTCTGTAGAGCTGTGCGATATTTATAGCCGATTCTTGCGTGTTGCAGACAAAGGTGTTCACCTTGGTGATGACCCACGGCTGGCCCGGCTCCATTGTCGAGTTCCTCAAGATCGTGCCCATGCTGACGCAGACCAAAGACGGCGTTGCCTTCGAAGTCATTTGCCCATCGATACCAGGCTACGGTTTCTCGGAAGCACCCCACAAACAAGGTAGCCTGAACCAGAACTACGGAAGTTAGGGACACTATTACACAGAAATCGGGAGTTCTAAAAAAAACCATCCGCTCCACGAGATTTTTCACACTTTATTGGCCAATTTTGGTCATTGTACAGGCTGTAGTGGAACTCGAGGCTCAACTCCAGTATCTGTATGACACCTGGGCAATGATCAATCAGAGAACCTATTAGCTGGCACAGATCGGACAATGTCCGAACCACTGTCAAGAAAGAGTCCCAACAGGACCGACAAATCAGTCTATGAATTACATTATCTCGTAGCTCTTTATACTCTAGAAGTGCCCTACTGGCCTCTAAGGTCTCGAGTCTGATGACCCGGGATATTGGAATTCGGAAGGCCTTCTCTAGGGACATCGATGATTATCGGGCGTACGTTTCCACCAAACAAGTTTGCAGCTGTATATATTTCGATCTATCGATCAAACCGTCATATGCAACATTGCATTCTATCATTTCTATGAGAAACGACGCCGACACTTACCTACGTTCAGTTTTTGCCTTCCTGCAGCCCACCGCATCTTTTCGAAGCCTCTCCTCGTCGTCCTCCCCTACCCGTTCTTCCGACGAAGCCGGGAAGGGGGGGGGGGGGGGAGGGGGGGGGGGAGGGAGGGGAGAGGGGAAGGGGGCTACGAAAGGATATAAGGGTTTCCGATGTGCCTGATGGCCTAGCCACTGAGGATTCCAATAATCGATTGTGCGAGGGAAAGACTTAAACAAGTTGGTGCGTGCAAAGAAGGGTTTTAAAGAATGCTCATCGAAGGCGTATAGTGCGTCTCGTGAGAAGTGGTTGCGAATACATTTTTGAATCACGAAACTTCGGATATATAAAGAATGCAGAACTTTAAGACGAGCTATTTAAACATTCCAACCCATTCTCTCGCAATTACAAATGAAGTGTGCGATTCTTTCACGGGAGAGCAAAAAGCTTCAAAATAAGGGTTCCCTCTTCGTCGACTGCAAAACCAAATATTTCATTTTTGTTTCTTTCCACTGGGGAAACCCTTCCTTCCCTTCTGTGGAATAATGCGGTGCAAGTTAGGTGGATTAAATTAACTGCCGTTGCGAATTGAAAAAAGTGTCAACCTCCACCTTTGTCAACCAATTTTTATTCTATTCTTTGGGCAGGTTTCAATGCGCTCGAAACGGCGAGGGTGTTCGTGAAGCTGATGGACCGTTTGGGAAGAGACAAGTTTTACCTCCAGGGAGGGGATTGGGGTGCAATGGTGTCCAGGTTGATTGCCACCTACTATCCGGAGAGGTACGTGCATTGCAGCCATTTATAACGTTTTGCCTTACGTATGAAAAAAAAACAAAAAAAAAAACTTGTTTCGATGTATTTGCAAGCTGGAATGGCATTCTAACAGCTATGGCGTTGATTAACGGTTTTGATCACTGTCGGACCTCGGGCGTCTACATCCCCCGCACTTTGTAGAAATATATACGTATACCTGGACACATTAAATTCAGTCCGAAGCTCACACTTGCCTGAAAGATTGGGAGGGATAAACATTATATACTGTATATATGTTCACTCACTAGGTATAGTACCGCATTCTACAGGTGCGGTCGGTATTTGAGCACACACTTTCACGTCAAAAATTCCCAGACAACAACCGCGTTTGGTTGTAGCTCGATTGCACCGATTCAATAGCATCCATATGTAAATCATCTAGTATTCCAATAAAGATGGCCACCTCCAGTCTCCCGCAGGAGATGCAAAGGCATGCTTTGTTCATCGCACTTTCCGCCGACACATGATCAACAACTGAGAGGTTACTATATATCTTTATGAATGTAGCAACTCCATTTGTTTTTAAAGTCAGAAAAGAGCGCTGTTTGACTCAGAAGGGGACATCTCGTCAGCATTCCCAGCGATCTGATATACCAATATGAGAGCCAACTTTGTCGATGAAGTCCAGAAGGTCGTCACTGATGACCCCAGCAAGTCAATAAGGCTCATAGCGAAGCTCTGAAGTTGATGAGCATACCATCAGGCGTGTGGTTCACGAAGCCATTTGGTAGAAGTCCTAGGTCATAAGAGGGGTCATTTCATGACCGATAAGACCCGGCAAAGTTGTCTCCTTCGGTCATAAGACGTTTTGCAGTCGAGCGGCGTTTCGACCAAATAAGACGTCTCTGCCGGGTTTCTCTCGGTACCACTCAGTTGCGCGGCGCCAAGAGAGAGAACTGCCGCCGGCTCACCGAGGTATACCGTGTTCACCAAGATAGCAGAGACGGCTGTCTCGACTGGAACTCAGACGCCCATGACCATACACAGTAAAAAAGTTGACACCCTTGGGAGCGTAAAAAAGGTGTTACAGAGATTCACACCCCTGGCTACACTTTTTCAGCACCTTGATATCACCGTTTTGAATCGCAAAATAGGGTGCTGTGGCTTGAAACACCTTTCATTTTTGAAGGGTGTAAAAAGGATTTGGAGAAGGGTGCTACGCGTAGTGAGAACGTTCTTCATTTTTGAAAGGTATTTATTCCGCTGAAACCCGCTTCCAACCGTTGTTTTAGCAACTATGTTTTTACTTAAAGATACATTTATTCAACTTAGACATAGTACGCTCTACGTGGAATGTTGACCAACACAATTAGCAACGTATCTGTAACCTTTTTAATTGCGGAGACGCAAATGAGCGTCTTTGAATGGTCGAGTCTATAAAAGACGGTGTGGTCATCATACCGAGAGGCATTCTTTGCTGACACACTTGTTATTTACATAATTTACACATAGATATTTACAAACGGGCCAGTCCGAGATAACGTCTATGTCGGATGAGACGAGCCTGGGTTCCAGCCGGCGTATTCCATCGGAGCTCTAGCTGTGTCGCGTGTGTACCGCTCGTGGTGCGAGGCTCCTGCCTCGTTCGCAGTGCATGCGTTGGTGCACGTTGCTCTACGGTGTAGATGGTGTCGCCCGCATGTTCGCTACATGGGCTCCCCCCCTAGCGGAATAGCGGCGAAAGACGCTGTTTGCGCGCTAGTTGGTAGTGTTTTGGAGGGTGAAGCGGACGTTGCGGGGACGGGCTTGATCGGGTTGAGTTCGATGCGTGATGTCCATCGTGGCAGAGCAACCCACATTCGTAGTCTGTGGTGTGAGGTTGTCCGTGTCGTCGGAGCTCAGGATATACGCAGGCTTCAGTCGGTCGATTGAGACATGGTCTTCACGGTTCGGGTAGGCCAGGGTAAAGTGCTTTTCAGCTCTTCCAAGGACCTTGTACGGACCGTCGTATGCAGGTTGTAGGGAGCGTCGCACAGCATCGTGGCGCACGAAGACATGCGTGGCGGTTGAAAGGTCGGGGCTCACGAAGAGTTTTTGTTGCCGGGCTCGACGTGTGGGTGAAGGACGGAGGGTGGCCATGTGGGAGCGGAGCCTTTCGACGTAGTCGAGGGGGTCAGGCAGAGAGCTGGATGGTGGAGCACAGAAGAAGTCGCTTGGTAGGCGGAGCGGGGTGCCGTAAACCAACTCTGCTGCGCTGCATCCAAGGTCGATCTTCAGCGCAGCTCTGATTCCCAGCATGGCGAGCGGAAGATATTCACTCCATGTGGATGGCGTCGTGGCAGTGATAGCTGTTTTGAGCTGCCGATGAAATCTCTCGACGAGTCCATTCGCACTCGGATGGTATGACGTCGTTGAGATGTGATGGAAACTAAGCAGTTTTGATAGCGTTGCAAACAGGTTGGATTGAAACTGTCTTCCGCGGTCTGTGGTTACAGTGGTTGGAATTCCGAATCTTGCAACCCACGAAGTGAGGAATGCGTGTGCAACGGTTTCAGCAGTGATATCGGTTAGGGGTACCGCCTCAGGCCATCTGGTGAAGCGATCGATGACGGTGAAGATGTACCGATAACCTTGAGATGGTGGAAGGGGGCCAACGATGTCCATGTGGAGGTGGCTGAATCGTCCGTGGGGAAGCTGAAAAGTCGCAGTCGGTGAGACAGTATGGCGATGGACTTTGGTTCTCTGGCAGTTGATGCAGGCACGTGTCCAGCGTCGGACGTCGGAGTTCATGCCAGGCCATACATACCGAGATGAAACAAGTCTTTGTGTTGACTTGATACCAGGGTGTGCCAGGGAATGGAGTATGTTAAAGGCTTGGCGTCGAAAATCTCTAGTGAGGTAAGGACGTGGCTGACCGGTTGAAACGTCGCATACCAGTGTTGGTGATGCTAAATCTGTCTGGACTTCCTGGAGCTCCAGTGAGCAGGAGGAGGAACTGAGCAGCGTCTGGAGTTCAGAATCATTTTTCTGGGAAGCTGAGAGGGCCGAGTAGTCCAGAGGTGGATGTTCTATGAAAGATGCATCGATGTGAACGCGGGATAGAGTATCGGCTACGACGTTTTTTTGTCCTTTGATGAATCTGATGTCGGTTGTAAATTCTGAGATGAATGCCAGCTGACGAATTTCTCTCGGGGAGTGCGCAGCACTGCGAGAGGCAATGGCGTACGTCAGCGGCTTGTGGTCTGTGAGTATGAAGAATTGCCTTCCTTCCAGAAAGTGACGAAAGTGCTTGACAGCGGAGTAGGTGGCAAGTAACTCACGTCCAAAGGTACTGTACTTCACTTCTGTAGGGGACAGTGATTTCGAGTAGAATGCGATGGGGGACCAGCATCCATCGATCAACTGCTGACAAACTGCGCCGATCGCTGTGTCCGAGGCATCGACCATGATGGAAGTTGGAGCGTCCGATCTGGGATGCGTCAGGAGTACCACGTTGGCTAACTGGTTCTTGATTCTGACGAAGGCTTCCTCGGCTGCGGGATTCCAGGCTAGGGGTGAAGTCTTCGCCTTGACTCCCGCGAGGAAGGCATTCAGTGGGCGAAGTACAGCAGCGCATCCTGGGAGAAAGCGACGGTAGAAATTGATAAGTCCCAAGAATTCTCTCAGTTGTCGCACATTGGTTGGTCGTGGAAAATCCTGGATCGCTTGGACTTTCGACGACAGAGGTTGAATGCCGTCCTTGTCGAGATGGTGTCCGAGAAAGTCCAGTTCGGACACGCCGAATGTGCATTTTTGCACATTGATGGTGACACCGAATTCGTCTAGACGTTCGAAGATCGTTCGGAGATGACATTGGTGCTCTTCAGATGTCTTGCTAAACACCAAAATGTCATCCAAATATGCGAAACAGAATGGGAGGTTTCGCAGCACTTGGTCCATAAAACGCTGGAAGGTTTGAGCGGCGTTTCTGAGGCCGAATGGCATCCGCACATATTCAAACAATCCAAAAGGTGTTACAATTGCTGTCTTAGGAATGTCTTCTGGCGCAATTGGGATGTGATGGTAGGCCTTCACGAGATCAAGCTTGGTGAAGATGGCTGCCCCTGCAATGGCCCCGGAGAAATCCTGAATATGTGGGATGGGGTACCGGTCTGGTACCGTGACTTTGTTCAGTGCACGGTAGTCGCCGCATGGCCTCCAATCTCCAGTTTTCTTTTGGACCATGTGTAAGGGGGACGACCAGCTGCTCGATGAAGGCCGTACAATGCCAAGCTCGATCATATGTTCGAACTCGTTCTTTGCGATGGTTAGCTTCTCAGGAGCTAGTCGACGAGGTCGAGCAAAGACGGGTGGTCCGGTAGTCTCGATGGAGTGAGTGATGGTGTGCTGCGTGGATGCAGCATGGAACGATGGTCGTGTTAGTCTCGGGAAGTGATAGAGAAGGGCTTCCCATTGTGTCGAGGCTGGGGGACATGGCTGGCGAAGTTGAAGCTTTTGGTCTCGGACCTCTATTCCCTGGACGTGTAGATGCGTCTCACCATCGCGAAGCTGGTACTGACGCATGTCTACGGTTAGGTTGAAGAACTGTAAGAAGTCCGCGCCAAGGATAGGGTACTTGACATCCGCGATTATGAATATCCAGCGGAAAGTCCGTCTTAATCCGAGATCAAGAGTGATGGATTTCTCACCATAGGTGTTAATAGCTGAGCCATTGGCCGCTGCTAGAGATGTCAAAGGCTGACGGTGTCGGCGGTCCTCCGGAGTTGAAGGATAAACGCAGATTTCCGCGCCTGTGTCCACGAGGTATCGAATTTTGGTGGTTTTGTCAGTGATGAAGAAAAGACGGCTCTTTTCTGGGATCACCACATTGGCCGTCTTTAACGTGGTGTTCTCGCGTTTCCCATAGAGCAGGGTGGCGAGCAGTTGTTTGCCGCATCACCGAACTTTTGGTGGTACCAGCAGATGCGGTTTGTTGGGTTTGGAGAGCTTCTGCGTCCAGTGGTTCGGTGGAAACTGGAGGAGCGAGACCGAGGACGAAAGGTGGTCGACGCTCGTAGTTCGGCAACCTGCACCGATAGTTGGTCGACTTTTGATGAGAGACGATGGATGATCTCAAAAAGCTTCATGTCGGTGGGGACAGGTGGAACCTGCTGCATGGGAAGCACTTGGTGGGTGGCGTAAAGAGCTGGGGAAGCAACCTCCATGATCTTGTCCGCCATGCGTGCTAGCGCTTCCAAGGACGTTGTGTCAGATGTTGTCAGTATCATGCGCACGTTATTGGGAAGCCTTTGAAGAAAGAGCTCGCGGATGAGTGAATTATCCAGGTTGTCGGCTCTGTCTCCTAGTAGCTGCTGCATGCGGCGAAGAAGTTGGGACGGCTTGCGGTCGCCTAGTTCTTCGGCGGTCAGCAACTGTTGCAGCCGTTTCTGCTCGGAGGCGGTAGTACGCTGGATCAACGCATCCCTTAGGCCGTCGTAAGGATTTTCCGGAGGAGCACGGAGGAGATCTCTTACGATTGATGTGGTCGCCTGGGGCAGGGCCGTCACGACATAATCAAATCTGGCTCGCTGAGATGTGATGCGGTTGTTGCGGAAAAAGGCGTCAGCGTGAAGAAACCAAAGTTCCGCGTCGTTTGTCCAAAAATCGGGCAGCTTCAGGTGGATGGCGGCAGCGTGTGAAGGAGCGGTAGCAGACCCGGCCGCTGCATCGCCATCTGATGTTCCGTGGCCGTCAGGGTGGGACATCTCGGAGTCGGAGGCACGTAGTGCAAGGTATCTGGCAGTCCGGGTCACCAATTTGTGGTCATCATACCGAGAGGCATTCTTTGCTGACACACTTGTTATTTACATAATTTACAGATAGATATTTACAAACGGGCCAGTCCGAGATAACGTCTATGTCGGATGAGACGAGCCTGGGTTCCAGCCGGCGTATTCCATCGGAGCTCTGTGTCGCGTGTGTACCGCTCGTGGTGCGAGGCTCCTGCCTCGTTCGCAGTGCATGCGTTGGTGCACGTTGCTCTACGGTGTAGATGGTGTCGCCCGCATGTTCGCTACAAGTTCATATGTGATGTTATATCAATTTTTCAGCTAAATTTAGCGGTGAAACTGAATTCGTGCATAGGTCACGTGACGAATTTTTCCGAAAAAATTAGCCGGGAGACTAAATTAGTGCATGGGTCACGTGATGTCAGTTTTTCAGCTAAATTTAGCGGAAAAACTGAATTGGTTCATAGGTCACGTGACGTCAATCTTTCCGCTAAATTTAACTGGGAAACTAAATTGGTGCATAAGTGACGGGATGTCAATTTTTCCGCTAAATTTATCAGGGAAACTGAATTGGCAAATAGGTCACGGGACGTGAATTTTACCCCAAAATAAAGCTGGTAAATTAAGTTAGTGCATAGGTCACGTGATGTCAGTTTTTCAGCTAAATTTAGAGTGGAAACTGAATTGATGCATAGGTCACGTGACGTCAATTGTTCCGCAAAATAAATCTGGGAAATTAAATTAGTGCATATGTCACGCGATGTCACTTTTTACCTAAATTTAGAGGGGAAACTGAATTAGCACATAGGTCACGTGACGTGAATTTTGCAGCAAAATATAGCTGGGAAATTAAATTAGTGCATAGGTCACCTGAAGTCAGTTTTTGAGCTAAATTTAGAGGGCAAGCTGAATTAGCACATAGGTCACGTGACGTGAATTTTGAAGCAAAATATAGCTGGGAAATTAAATTAGTGCATAGGTCATGAGATGTCAGTTTTTCAGCTGAATTTAGAGAGCAACCTTAATTTGTGCAAAGGTCACATGATGTCATGTTTTCAGCTAAAATTAGCTGGGAAACTGAATTGGTACATAGGTCACGTGACATAAGTTTTCCTGCTGGGAAACTAAATTAGAGCATAGATCAAGGGATGTCAATTTTTCACCTAAATTTAGCAGGGAAGCTGAATTGGTGCATAGGTAACGTGACGTCAATTGTTCCGCAAACTTTAGCCGCGAAACTAACTTAGCGCATAGGTCACGTGATGTCAGTCTTTCAGCTGAATTTAGTGGAAAAACTGAATTGGTTCATAAGTCACGCGACATAAATTTTTCTGCTAAATTTAACTGGGAAATTATATTAGTGTATAGGTCACGGGATGTCATTTTTTCCGCTAAATTTATCGGGGAAACTGAATTGGCACATAGGTCATGTGACGTGAATTTTTCCGCACAATATAGCTGGGAAATTAAGTTAGTGCATAGGTCACGTGATGTCAGTTGTTTAGCTAAATTTAGAGGGGAAACTCAATTGATGCATAGTTCACGTGACGTCAATTTTTCCGCAAAATATAGGTGGGAAATGAATTAGTGCATAGCTCGCGGGATGTCATTTTTAGATAAATTTAGGAGGGAAACTGAAATAGCACATAGGTCACGTGACGTGAATTTGCAGCAAAATATAGCTGGGAAATTAAATTAGTGCGTAGGGTACGTGATGTCAGTTTTTCAGCTAAATTTAGAGAGGAAACTGAATTGGAAAATAGGTCACTTGACGTGAATATTTCCGAAAAATATAGCTGGGAAATTAAATTAGTGCATAGGTCATGAGATGTCTGTTTTTCAGCTAAATTTAGAGGGAAACCTAAATTAGTGCAAGTGACACACGGTGTCATGCTTTCAGCTAAATTTAGCTGGGAAATTGAATTGGTCCATAGGTCACGTGACGTAAGTTTTCCTTGTAAATTTAGCTGGGAAACTAAATTGGTGCATAGGTCATGTGATGTCAGTTTTTCCAGCTAAATTTAGCGGGAAAACTGATTTGGTGCATAAATCACTGACGTAAATTGTTCCGCTAAATTTAGCTGGGAAACTAAATTAGTGCAAGGGTCATGGGATGTCAGTTTTTCAGCTAAATTTAGCGGGGAAATTAAATTGGTGCATAGGTCACGTGCTGTCAATTTTTCCGCAAAATGTAGCTGGGAAACTAAACTAGTGCATCGGTTACGCGATGACCATTTTTCAGCTAAATTTAGCTGGGAAATTAACTTAGGCAATAGGTCACGATATATCAGTTTTTTAGCTAATTTCGTCGAAGAAGCTGAATTGGTGCATATGTAACGTGACGTCAATTGTTCCGCAAACTTTAGCCGCGAAACTAACTTAGCGCATAGGTCACGTGATGTCAGTCTTTCAGCTGAATTTAGTGGAAAAACTGAATTGGTTCATAAGTCACGCGACATAAAGTTTTCTGCTAAATTTAACTGGGAAATTATATTAGTGTATAGGTCACGGGATGTCATTTTTTCCGCTAAATTTATCGGGGAAACTGAATTGGCACATAGGTCATGTGACGTGAATTTTTCCGCACAATATAGCTGGGAAATTAAGTTAGTGCATAGGTCACGTGATGTCAGTTTTTTAGCTAAATTTAGAGGGGAAACTCAATTGATGCATAGTTCACGTGTCGTCAATTTTTCCGCAAAATATAGGTGGGAAATGAATTAGTGCATAGCTCGCGGGATGTCATTTTTAGATAAATTTAGGAGGGAAACTGAAATAGCACATAGGTCACGTGACGTGAATTTGCAGCAAAATATAGCTGGGAAATTAAATTAGTGCGTAGGGTACGTGATGTCAGTTTTTCAGCTAAATTTAGAGAGGATACTGAATTGGAAAATAGGTCACTTGACGTGAATATTTCCGCAAAATATAGCTGGGAAATTAAATTAGTGCATAGGTCATGAGATGTCTGTTTTTCAGCTAAATTTAGAGGGAAACCTAAATTAGTGCAAGTGACACACGGTGTCATGCTTTCAGCTAAATTTAGCTGGGAAATTGAATTGGTCCATAGGTCACGTGACGTAAGTTTTCCTTGTAAATTTAGCTGGGAAACTAAATTGGTGCATAGGTCATGTGATGTCAGTTTTTCCAGCTAAATTTAGCGGGAAAACTGATTTGGTGCATAAATCACTGACGTAAATTGTTCCGCTAAATTTAGCTGGGAAACTAAATTAGTGCAAGGGTCATGGGATGTCAGTTTTTCAGCTAAATTTAGCGGGGAAATTAAATTGGTGCATAGGTCACGTGCTGTCAATTTTTCCGCAAAATGTAGCTGGGAAACTAAACTAGTGCATC
The DNA here is from genome assembly GCA_013358835.2 of Ixodes persulcatus. Taxonomy (NCBI): domain Eukaryota; kingdom Metazoa; phylum Arthropoda; class Arachnida; order Ixodida; family Ixodidae; genus Ixodes; species Ixodes persulcatus. The sequence goes on from JABSTQ010005129.1 coordinate 95,769, forward strand.
GGTTACGCGATGACCATTTTTCAGCTAAATTTAGCTGGGAAATTAACTTAGGCAATAGGTCACGAGATATCAGTTTTTTAGCTAATTTCGTCGAAGAAGCTGAATTGGGTCATACGTTACGTGACGTCAATTTTTATACTGAATATAGCTGGCAAACTAAATTAGTGCATAGATCAAGTGATGTCAGTTATTTCATCCAAATTTATGGTGGAAAATGAATTGGTTCAAAGATCACGTGACGTCAATTTTTCCGCTAAATTTAAGCGGGAAACTAAATTAGGGCATAGGTCACGGGACGTCATTTTTTCCGCTAAATATATCGCGGAAACTGAATTGGCACAAAGGTCACGTGACGTCAATTTTTCCGCAAAATATAGCTGGGAAATTAAGTTAGTGCATAGGTAAAATGATGTCAGTTTTTCAGCTAAATTTAGAGGGGAAACTGAATTGATGCATAGGTCACGGGACCTCAATTTTTCCACAAAATAAGGCTGGGAAATTAAATTAGTGCATAGGTCACGGAATGCCATTTCTTAGCTAAATTTAGAGGGGAATCTGAATTAGCAAATAGGTCATGTGACGTGAATTTTGCAGCAAAATATAGCTGGGAAATTAAGTTAGTGCATCGGTCACGTGATGTGTCTTTCAGCTAAATTTAGAGGAAAAACTAAATTAGTGCAAAGGTCACATGATGTCATGTTTTCAGCTAAATTTAGCTGGGAAACTGAATTGGTTCATAGGTCACGTGACATAAGTTTTTCTTGTAAATTTAGCTGGAAAACTAAATTGGTGCATAGGTCATGTTATGTCAGTTTTTCAGGTAAATTTAGCGGGGAAATTGATTTGGTGCATAGGTCACTGACGAATATTTTTCTGTTAAATTTAGCTGGAAACTAAATTAGTGCACAGGTCATGGGATGTCAGTTTTTCAGCTAAAGTTAGCGGGGAAATTGAATTAGTGTGTGGAGTCGTGAGACTTCATGTTTGAAACAGCCGCTTTATAACATTCGTAGGATTAGAATGGCTCGAGTCCAGGGAGCACAACACGCGCACCCCATTGCGCACGTGAGTAGTCCTCTTCTTCTCCACTCTAGCGGGCCGCTACAGGTGCCCCCCTTCTAGAATCGGAGCTACTGCACAAAGCTCGAACGCCAGCAGTGGCTGGCTGAGCGAGCCACTGCTGGCGTTCGGGGTCGGGGTAGCCAACTGAACCCTGGACTGAGGGCACCGACCGGGGACATCAAAGTCTTCCTACTTGTGGGACAGTAAAGTTTATGGCGATGATGATACACTATTGGGTGATGGAATTATTTATAGTTGCTGCCCAGTGTACGTGTTTCACAGGCTTGGTTTTGCATGAAGTCGCACTGTTATCGATGTGGGCAGCTTTTTGGCGGTCTAAGCTCACGACTTCGTGTCGTCCATTCATCTCTAAAGTAAACGTCTTCGTGTCTCTGCGAAGTACTTTGTAAGGCCCATCATATTGTGGATCGAGTGATGTTCGGGCTTTTTCTCTTCTCACAAATACATGGGTTGATGTTTGTAGATCTTGGCTGAGGAATACACCCTGATTAGATGTTGCTCATGGCTTGCCTGGTTGTAGGAGCTGCATAGTGTCACGTAGACGAGCCATATAATCTGTGATGTCAGGGATTGACGCTAAAGGTGTTGCTTGCAAAAACTGTCCGGGAAGACGTAGAGTTGTTCCATAAACCAACTCCGCTAACGAACAGCCCAGATCTTCTTTGAAGGCAGACCGGATACCCAAGAGTACTGTCGGAAGTACTTCAGTCCACTTAGTATGTCTCATGAGCTCGAAGTGCTGTCTTCAGGTGACGATGGAAACGTTCTACCATCCCTTTAGCTTGAGGGTGATATGATGAGGTGTGTATTCGAGTGATTCCGAGGAGATGCGAGAGGTCGGCGAAACGTTTCGACTCAAATTGTCGGCCTCAATCAGTGGTGATGGTGGAGGGAATGCCGAATCGTGCGATCCATCCGGTAATAAGAGCTTGAGCCACAGTAGGTGCGGTAATATTTCAGTCTATGATGAATGAGGTGCTAAAAGGCATTCCGCACGTCGAATGCTACATTGACGATGTAATCGTGGCAGGATCTGACACGGCAGACTGCCAAAAGACTCTCGAACGTTTCTTGGGAAGGTTGCGTGAGTACAACATCACGCTCAACGCGGACAAGTGCTGTTTCTTCCAAGAATCCGTGACGTATCTGGGTCACACGGTGACCGCAGACGGGATTTACCCCACAGAGGCCAAGAAAAGAGCGATCTTGGCAGCACCTGAGCCCACCACCGTCACAGAATTGAAGGCATATCTGGGCATGTTGAACTTCTATTCGAAGTTTTTATAGAATGGTTCAACAATCGCAGAGCCGCTTTATCGGCTTCTGAAGAAGGGTCAGAAATGGTCATGAACCTAGGAATGCAGCGAGTCGTTTGCTAATACGAAAAAGTTGCTGACTAGCAGCCATGTGCTGACATTCTATGACGTCGATAAGCCGATCGGAATGCTCTGTGACGCGTCCTCGTATGGCGTAGGGGCAGTTATCTTTCACGAGACTGCTGACGGCGAAGAGAGGCCTATCGCGTTTGCGTCGAGAACGTTAACACCAGCCGAGAAAAAGTATGCTCAGTGCGAGCGCGAAGCTTTGGCGTTAATCTTTGGTCTCAAAAAGTTTCATCGCTATTTTTTCGGCAGAGCGTTCACAATCTGCACCGATCATTAGCCGCTACTAGGCATTTTAGGCCAGGAAAGGCCTGCACCGACATTGGCCGCCGCACGAATGCAGCGTTGGGCCATGGTGCTGGCAGCTTATAAATATCTGCTGAAGTATCGCCGAGGGAAGAACATGAAAGTGGCTGATGCTCTGTCGAGATTGCCTCAGGCGGTGCCCGCTGAGGAAGAACCTGTTGAGGGCCTCTCAGTGTTTTAGTGCCTCCCATTGAACGTAGAGGAGATTGCAAAGTTTTCAAAACGAAGCCTTACATTGTCCCGTGTGGCTGAGTTTACTCTGAATGGTTGGCCATGACCGCACGCGCAAGAACTTGGGCCTTATTACGTGCGCCGCGACGAGCTTTCGCTGGAACAAGGTTGTGTAACATGGGATGTCCGTGTAGTGATCCTGGAACAGCTAAGGGACCGCGTGCTGAACTTGCTGCATGAGGAGCATCCAGGCGCCAGCCGCATGAAGATGCTGGCACGAAGTTTTGTATGGTGGCCTGGAATTGATGTGGCTATCGAGCATCACGTACAGAAATGCCAAATCTGCCAAGCAGTTCAGCCCGCCGCCCGTTCGGTACCACTGCATCCCTGGAGCTACCCTGCCCGGTGCTGGTCGCGTGTGCACGTGGATTTCGCTTCAAAGGGTGCCAATGTGTTTCTGGTGCTCATCGATTCATTTTCGAAATGGATCGAAGTTTGGGTGATGTCTTCCACATCCACCACTAAAACACTGGAAAAACTTCGAGGAGCCTTTTCTGCTTACGGTTTGCCCGAGGAACTAGTGAGCGACAACGGTCCGCAGTTCCAGTCAGCTGAGTTTGCTGACTTCATGAACGCCAACGGCGTGAAACGCATTCGCACTCCACCTTACCACGCAGCCTCTAACGGTGCCGCAGAACGCACGGTTCAAACTGTGAAACGAGCATTGCTCAAGCAGGTGCTCGAAGGCGAAGCAATCGGACGGCAGTGTTCTCTTCAGGAAAATATTGACACTTTTCTGATCAGTTATCGCAACACGCCAAACAGCGTGACTCGGAAAACGCCCGCCGAACTATTCCTAAGGCGCCAGCTACGCACAAAACTTTCCCTGCTTAAGCCCGACTTTGCCGGCGCCATGCAACGCAAGCAAGAGCATGTGAAAGAACAACGCGATGTGTCACGAGGTGCTGAACGTGTGTTTAACGTGGGCGACCGTGTTTTTGTGAAAACAGTGCGCAGTGAGTGTGTCTCCTGGGAAGAAGGAATCGTGTGTCAGGTTGTCAGTGCTGCGACCTACGTTGTGAAAGTGCTCAACCAGCTTCGCTTCACGCACGCTGACCACCTGCGTCCTCGACATGCGGAACCCATCGTGAGACCGGGCCGTACGACAGTGGATGACGATTCATCGATACCGCCACCCACGAGCTTTCCAGCCCAGGTGCCGTCAGCACCACCCAGTGCGAAGGCACCGCCGCTAGCGGCGTCGGGTATAGGAATGGCTTCAGGCCAATGTCTGAATCGGTCTACACAGGTGAGTAAATATGTGTGACCGTTCGACGGTGGGAGAGGCCCAACCAGATCAATAAGGATAAGATCGAAGCGTCGATTCGGTAAGGGGAACGTTGATAAGGTTGTTTTAGTTTGGCGTTGGATTTTCTGTAGTTGACATTCCTGACAGGAACGTGTCCACGCGCGTACATCTGTGTTCATTTTTGGCCAAACGAAACGTGATGCGACCAGTTTCTGCGTAGCCCGGATGCCAGGATGAGAGAGACGGTGAAGCGTTTCGAATACTGCTTGCGGAAGTTAAGTGCAACATACGGGCAAGGAGAGCCTGTCGACGTGTCACACAATAAAGGATGAGCGGAGGATGCCAGTTCGATTTCCTCAAGTGTTAAGGATGATGACGGCTGAATGTTTCTCAGCTCATTGTCCTTTTGTTGCGCAGCGGCAATAGCAGCGAAATCAATCTGATGATGATGTGGTGGTGTTTGTAAGATGCCGATGTCCGCCCGAGACAGGGTGTCTGGCACAACGTTGGCTTTTTCTTGAATGTGTCTGATATCGGTTGTAAATTCAGAAATGAAGGCTAAGTGACGACGTTGTCGGGGCGTGTATCCATTTCCACTCGGAGCCAAAGCGAATGTAAGGGGCTTATGGTCAGTAAGGATGAAGGACCGACGTCCTTCAAGGAAATGTCTGAAATGCTTCAAGGCCAGATAGACTGCAAGAAGCTCTCTCCCGAAAGCGCTGTGCTTCGTCTCGGTATTTGTTAATTTCTTTGAGAAAAATGCGAGAGGTCGCCACTGACCTTTAGTCTGCTGCTGAAGTACGGGACCGACCGCTGTACTCGAAGCATCAACCATGACATGCGTCGGGGCGTCTGGTTTTGGGTGGACCAAAAGGGAGGCGTTGGCTATCGCCTCCTTTATGGCCTGGAATGCAGAAACTACAGCACTAGGCCAAGAAATGGATGCGCTTTGGTTTCCCACAAGAAGTTCGTTTAAGGGTTGCAGCTGGTGAGGGCAGTGTGGGATGAAGCGCCTGTAAAAGTTTAGGAGGCCTAGAAATTCTCGTAGATGGCGTATATACTTAGGTTGTGGAAAATCCCGTATGGCGCTGACCTTAGATGGAAGAGGTGTAACGCCGATGTGGTCCACGTGGTGTCCTATAAAATCTAGTTGGTTAACACCTAGTTCGCATTTGTTGGCATTAACGACGATGCCGTGAGCGTCAAGGCGTTCGAATGGCTGATGGAGGTATCGCTGATGTTCACTCTCTGATGCGCTGGCCACAAGGATATCATCTAAATAGGCGAAGCAGAAGTTCAAACCCCGTAGGACCTGGTCGATAAAACGTTGAAATGTTTGAGCCGCGTTGCAGAGTATGAATGGCATTCGAACGAACTCAAAAAGACCGAAGGGCGTGATGATGGCTGTTTTGGGGATGATTGGGGTGCCATCGGGATTTGGTAGCATGCGCGAACAAGGTCGACTTTGGAAAATACTTTCGTTCCATGCAGATTGGCTGTGAAATCTTGAAGGTGGGGGACTGGGTACTTATCTGGTGTTGTGATCATGTTGAGCGCCCAATAATCGCCGCATGGGCGCCATTCGCCATTATTCTTGGGCACCATATGTAGTGAAGAGGCCCAACTGCTGGAGGATGGACGGATTAGCCTGAGATTTAGCATGTGCTCGAACTCACGCTTTGCTACGGAAAGCTTCTTTGGAGGTAGTCGGCGAGGTCGTGCATAGACAGGGGGTCCTGTTGTGCTGATGTAGTGAAGAACATCATGCTTGATCGGGCTTTGAGCGTTGCAAGATAGTGTCAAACTTGGAAACGCGTAGAGAATATTTTTAAAACTTGATTTTGGTTTAGGGTGCATGAGTGTCGGACTAATGATCGCTGGTTGAGTTGGAACTCCATGGACAGTGAGGTGGGTTTCACAGTCCAGCAGGCGTTTTTTATTCATATCTACGAGAAGGTGGAAGTGAGCTAAGAAGTCGGCTCCGATTATGGCGTGTCGGACTTTAGCGATGATGAATACCCATCGAAAAGTACGACGCAGTCCTAGGTATAAAGTTACAGAACGTTCGCCGTACGTGTGTATGAGAGTTCCATTGCTGCTTCGAGGGTGTTAGTGTTGAGGGTTTAGGTCAGGTCGTTTCTGTTAGCGGGCACTACACTGACCTCGGCAGCAGTGTCAATAAAGAACCTCAAGCCAATTTGTCGTTCCATAAGAAAATATAGTGTGAGACGGTCTGGAGATGTTCCCACAGCACTGGCCGTCCTCAGTTGTTAGATGAAGAGTTTCCCGCAAAAGAACACGGAGGATAGCAGTTGCGGGCATGCGTCCCGAACTGAGTGTGGTACTAGCACGTTGTACCGCCGCGTTCCCTGGAATGGCTGTTACGGCGTGGTCTGGATCGCGACCTGTGAATCGGGCGACGAGGTTTTGGTACATGCAAATTTTCGGTGATTAACAGTGTGAGCCTGTCACCTTGCGCTTGAAGTCGCTGTAGTTGCGTATCTTGAGATGTTAGCTCCGTGATGGTAAGAGTCGGTAAATCCACGGTCGATGACGCGGTTTCCAGAATTTTATTCACGAGTTCTGCCATCGCGTCCAGTGAGACGCCAGTTGAGGTAGTCAAAATCATGCGTGCATTTGATGGGAGGCGTTGCAGGAACAACTCGCGAAGAATCGAGACATCAATGGCCGCAGTTCTTATCAGTTGTCTCATGCGTCGCAGTAGCTGAGACGGCTTGCGGTCTCCCAGTTCTTCCTCGGTGAGGAGTCGCCGAAGACATCGCTGTTCCGACCCATCGTACGCTTGAC